>JAQNDB010000568.1:0-76595 GCA_029204045.2 Tillandsia leiboldiana | reverse complement strand
ATAACTAGAAATAATACAACAATGACGTCTTCCCAAAACATAATAATAAAACAATGTCCTCAAAACAGCTCTGCGCCCAACCGGAGGATATCTAATGAATACAACAGTGTACGAATTCTTCAATACAATATATTCTCGCTTACACAGTCTCTCAAAGAGGAAATAAAAAACTAATCTACCAACGCTCTATCTCAGCGGGCTACGCTACTCTCCAAAATGGGTAGGATCGAGCTCTCGACTCCCTCGCCTCGAATCAACACCAAAGACTCAGCAACACCGCTAAGACTCTGCAAACAAAAGGACGGGAAGGAAAAAGAGGGGGAACACCCCAACGGGTGTGAGCACTACACCAAAAGGGGAGTCCTTGTGGGTCACCGCAGACTCGACGCTGCACACCAAGTCTCAGGACCATAAACTAACCAAAGGGCGCAAAGACGAAATAAGGCAGCTGGAGACTCGCAACAGCTACCAAGGCCTTATCAAATGCTCAGGAGGGAGAGACTCAACGAAGAATGTATTGCAACCCACTAGCACATGAAGTGCACAAATCGACCCATCGAGGCTGACTGCCACATCTGGTCCAAAGTCAAACCTGCGCCCCCCTACGGACACCTCCGCTGAACGGGCAGGAATTCCGGAGGCGTCCAAACGGGACAACTCGCTATCGAGAGTAGTGGCTAATGCAGGCATAGTCAAAATCCAGCTCTCTCTCTCTCAGAACGGATAGAATGATGATGCTCAACCTCTCACACCGGTCTTCAAAGTACTCTCGACGAAACGGGACCACCGTCAACCAAACGGCTCTAACAATACTCGCATGGTCTAACACAGCTACCAGACTACACATCGACCCTCGGGCACGATGGTGCAACAATATAGTTATTGACGAAATAAACCCAATCAAAGAACGGTATAAAACACCCGGTTTCACCTGCCTGCTTGCTGCGGTCGAAAAACACTCAGAACGATCGGCACACTGCTCGATCTCAATATAAGTAATAGACTGGCCCGGCCCTCGGTCGAAACATAAGTAACAGGACCGGCACACGGTGTTACGGATTTGCGTTGGGTTATTTCGTGAATTCGGTTTAAGTCTTGAATATTGAAGATAAAGAAGGTGTGGATCATATAACTCCATCTCAAGAAAGAAGAATTCAAAAGGATCAGGTATGTTAACTAATTATCTTTGTGATCCGAATACTTCTTATAGTGTAGAAACACTTGGATGAATTTCTAATTGCATAAAAATCAAAACTGGACATGGGACATGTTCAGGATCCGGATCAGACACTTCCAATCCGGATCCCGAAGGGTGTTGTTCATACGCAAATTCAATCCGGATCGTAGCCTCCTTTGATCCGGATCCCGAACACTGGTTTTTACCGAATTATGAACGATCCGGATCAGGCATTTCAATCCGGATCCCGAACATTGGTGTTTGGTGAATTGTATGAACGATCCGGATCAGGCACTTCGATCCGGATCCCGAACCTTTGTTTTTCTGGAAACTGTCTGTCTCGTTACTGCAATCCGGATCGCCGAAATCCGATCCGGATCGCCGTCCTGTAAAATTCCAAAAAAGGTTAGTTTTTGATTCTTATCCTTTTCCATGGTTTCTAACCTATAAATAGACCCTTTAATTCATCTTTTAGGGTAACGACGAAAAATGGAAAAAATATGACCGAAATAGAAAAATCCACATATAGAAGAAAGGAAATACAGATTTAATTCTATGTTTCTTCATCTATTTGATTAATTTGATTCTAGGTTTTCAAACTCAGATTTGAGTAGAATCAAATAATGAATACTTAGATGGTATTTCCGATCTATTCTAATCTAAGTATTCGGCGGATCATCACCACCCAAAAATAACGATTTCACCAAAATCGGCGCGTGGACTCGCGTGGCCTTGTGGATTCAAGGTGCTACCGCTCTCGTGGATTCGGAGCGAGGTACGTTCGTGGATTCGAAGCGTGCTACTGGGTGAAGACTGTGGATTCGGTCGGACGTCGGGAGTCGACGTTGGACGCCGTGGATTCGGCGTTGGACGCAGATCGTGGATTCGAGAAGCGTTGCGGAGCGAGCGGAGAAGATCAACTAGGAGCGTATGAAAAAGGTTGAGTCGTCTGTGAGTACGGTATATCACCTTTGTACGTGTTTAATTCTAGTGGATTTCACCGTGTTATCGGTCCCGTGGTTTTTTACTCCGGTTGGAGTTTTCCACGTAAAAATCTCTGCGTGTTATTTATTTTTCCGCATTGGGTTTTATATCGCAAAGATTTTTGAGTGTTATTGTTTACACCTATTCACCCCCCTCTAGGTGTTTTTTCCCCTATTTAGATCCAATTATACATAACCCAACAAGTGGTATCAGAGCGGGAATAGGGTTGTAAACAATGGTTGAAGGTGGAAACATCAACAGACCCCGTTCTTCGATGGAACAAATTATGCCTACTGGAAAGTACGGATGAAAGCCTTTTTAATTTCCATCGACGAACGGGTGTGGCAATCAATTGAATTAGGATGGTCTAATCAACTGAAATTATTGCTGATGTTCGCACCATCAAACCTAGGTCGAAATGGACCAAGGAAGAGATAGATTCTTCTTCTTACAATGGCAAAGGGATTAATGCTCTATTTAATGCTTTGTCTCAAACTGAGTTCTCTCGCGTCTCGCATGTGAGACTGCGAAAGAAATCTGGGATGTTCTTCAAGTTACACATGAGGGAACTAACCTTGTGAAGATTCAGAAACTGCAAATGCTTACGAGCAAGTTTGACTCTATTTTCATGGCAGAAAATGAATCGTTCACAGACTATTACACACGATTGCAAGACATCGTAAACTCATGTGCTAACTTGGGAGAGAAGATTCCAGAATTTAAAGTTGTAAGAAAAATATTAAGAACTCTTCCTGAAAGATTTCGATCCAAGGTTACGGCCATTGAAACTATTAAACACCCGGACGAAATCCGTGTAGAAGAATTAGTTGGTTCTTTACAAACATATGAAATGACATTTCCTACTAACTATTCTTCTGGAAAAGCATCCTCTTCTAAGTCTTCAGGTTAGCATTGAAAACAACAAAAGAAGAAGACGCGGATTCATCCTCCTCAGACGATGACGAAACCTATCTATGGAGGACTTTGAGAAGCAGCTTGCTCTCTTGACAAGAAGATTTCGCCGAAACTTTCGAAGGGGTAACTCAAGCAAAACTCCATCCTTCGTAAAGTCGAAGAAAGGCAAAGGTTCTTCAAGTTACAAACCAAGAAAGCAAGAGGGTTTTTCTAAGGATAAGAAAAGCTCAGAAGGACAAGTCCAATGCTTCAAGTGCCGAGGGTACGGCCATATCTCAACGGAGTGTCCCAATAAGAATCCGTCAAAGAAGAAAGCGATGCAAGCCGTCACTTGGGATGACACCTCATCGTCAAATGAGTCATCGTCAAGTGATGAAGAAGATAACGCACGGCGTTCCACGCGTCCACATCTTCACCTTCATGTGCTTAATGGCTAATACATCCGAGTCATTGTCCAACTCCACTGTTGAAAAAATTGCAACGGACGATGAATCGGATAACTCAGAAGGTGAAGACTTGGCTCTTGCCTATCATAAGCTTTTGAGGGATTCAAAGAAACTGGCAAGCAAAATAAGAGTTTGAGAGGGAGATTGCATGATCTCGAAGAAGAAAGCAAAAACGGGCAACTTCTCGCTCAAGACGCTCTTGAAGCGGAAAGGGATAACCTGATTAAAGCAAATGTTTCCTTCAAGGTCCCATGAGCAATTCGAGAAGAGATATGTAGATATGGTGAACAAAGCGAATTACTTCTTGAAGCTCAACGGCGAGGCTCGAAGGAAAAATTGGAAATGACAGAGATCATTCTCCAACTCAAGGAGGACTTACAGCGATTTTCATCAGGAAGGAGTAAGTTGGATAGCTTCTTGGTCCTGGTCAATCAAACAAATTCGGCCTCGGATACAATTGAACTGAGAACAATTTAGTTCGGTTGGGACAGTCTTGTGCCGACAGTCGGTATCTCCTCCTCCGACATGGAATTGACGACAAAACAACGACAACAAACTACTTCCCCCTCTTCGGAATTGTCAAGCACCAAGGTATGTTTTCGTTGTGGTATTGCAAGGCACATAAGGAGAAATTGCAAGATGGGAGCCAAACGCTCAACTCAAGCACTACTTGCAACGACTACCAAAAGGGCGATTCCTCGAAAATCAAATGCAAATTATTCGAGGAAAAGAGCCCCGGTAGTTCATCAAACAAGACAACGACGTCAAGGAAAAGCAATGGATCAAACAAGACGCTTTCACCAAAGGTATCAACATCACAATCATTTCCGACGTACACCAAAACTCGAAAGGTTTGGGTACGCAAAGGGTGAAATCTTCCCTTGTCTTGTTACAATGTTTCCTTGCATGCATATGATAATTCGTCTGGTATCTGGATAGCGGTTGTTCCCGTCACATGACCGGTGACAAAACTGTTTCAAATTTTGAGAAAATCTCCGGAGGACTTGTAGTTTTCGGAGACGGTCAGTCTTCCAAAATTATTGGAAAAGGACAGTGGCTATTCCAGATGGCCCGATTCTGAATAATGTGTTATTGTTGATGGCCTTAAGACTAACCTCATAAGTATCAGTCAACTTTGTGACAATGGTTTTTTCAGTTAATTTTCATCTGTTGAATGCATTGTAACTGATAAGGACCATGTTTTCTTTTAAAGGGGGTTAGATCTGAAAACAATTGTTATGTTGTTCCCAATAAATTTCTGAAAATTGTAACTTAGCCTCTTTGAATAATGAAACTCTTTGGCATGAAAGGCTAGGTCACATAAACTTTAAGGAACTTGCTAGAATTTCAAACAAAGACGTGGTCAAGGGGGTTCCAAAACTTTCACTTAAGCAAACCATTGTGTGTGGTGGTTGTCAAAAGGGAAAACAATCCAGGACTGCACACAAGAACTTGAACCACGTTGGTACTAATCGACCCTTAGAATTATTGCATATGGATCTTATGGGGCCAACACGTCAACCATCCTTGGGAGGTAAATGGTATATTTTCTTATTGGTTGATGATTTCTCTAGATACTCATGGGTAGCATTTTTAAAAGAGAAAGCTGATACTTTTGATTCTTTTCACGAGATTTGCCTTCGGTATTATGATTGAAAAGAATGAAAAGATCATTCGTGTTAGAAGTGATAGAGGTGGAGAATTCATAAATTCTAAATTCATTGATTTTTGCACTTCCAATGGCATTAAACATGAATTCTCAGCACCCTATACACCTCAACAGAATGGTGTAGTCGAGCGCAAAAAACAGGGTTGTACAAGAGATGGCACGTGTCATGCTTCATAGCCGGAATTTACCGTTATATTTTTGGGCTGAAGCTGTGAACACTGCAATCTATGTTATTATCGAGTTATTTGCGCCCGGGGAACGTTAAATACACAATATGAACTATGGTTTGTAGAAAGCCAAACATCAAATATTTTCGTATCTTTGGGAGTCGGTGTTACATTTTAACGTGACCGCGAAAATCTTGGAAAATTTGACTCCGAAGTTACGAAGGGATTTTCTTGGGTTATTCTACAAATAGTAGAGCATATCGGGTATTTAATTTGGAATCTAAAACGATTGTAGAATCCATAAATGTTAAAGTAGATGAAGCTTTCCACATTGCATCTGATAAATCTACCCCTGATATCTCTCTTGATGATGATACTCCTGTAAATGCATCTTCTCATGATATACTTCCAATATTAATGATGCATCTAATGGTTCTTCAAGTTTATCTGATGTGCAGGAATCATCTCATGTACCTCCGAGTACTCCTTTACCTCAAACGTTACGCATCTCCAAGGATCATCCTGGATTAAACATTATTGGAGACCCACAAGAAGGAGTCAAAACTCGGAGACAGTTGGTTTGTGGATTCGCTTGTTACGTTTCCATGATCGAACCAAAGAACGTCGATGAAGCTCTTCAGGATGACTACTGGATTGAAGCAATGCAGGAAGAGCTCCATCAGTTTGAACGCAACAAAGTCTGGGAATTAATGACGCCTCCGAAGCAATACAATGTGATGGGTACTAAATGAATTTTCAAGAACAAGAAAAATGAGGATGGTACCATCATCAGGACAAAGCACGTTTAGTTGCTCAAGACTACTCTCAAATAGAAGGTATAGACTTTGATGAAACGTTCGCCCCTGTAGCTAGACTCGAGTCCATTCGTATCTGTCACGCCCCGAGTCCGCCAATTTGTACGATTCAGGCACGCCAACAGACCCGCCAATCGAGGTAAGACCTGTTTCTACCCGAAGGAACGGTAACATCCATAATAACACAACCAGTGTATGCGGAAGCTGTATATCAGAGCACTAAAAATCACTATAAATTTAAAACTTTCAGTCAATAACGAATAGTAATGCGGAAATGAAAGCATACAGGAGTGAACCATAAATTAAACTTACTACACTTTACATTTCTGAACTTGCAAATAAATTATTACATTTCCTTTACATAAATTCCTCACTATACAAGGTTCACTCAAGAAATACATAAATGGGATACCTCTGCTAGACCCTCTAGGTCACCATGCTGCTGGGCCCTTGCCCCTGTCGTATGTCTCGCTGTCTGCATCTGATCCGTCTCGACCGCTGCATCCATTCCCGAACCTGTGCGGGGAGTCACCCAAGGGGGTGTGAGAACTTCATCTGAGTTCCCAGTGGGTTCAACCACCGAGAAAAAGTGTCCTACACCACTTGGTCCAATGGAAGCAATAATAATAGTGCTAGGAAACTAAATCCTCAATATCAAAATGCAGCTATGCAATATAACATATCACTACACTATCTGTAGTGAACCAAAATTTGGTATATAATAAATGTAAATAAAGGTGGTATGAAATACTAGTGTTATGAAAGTTGGGGAAGTAAGGAACATTTGGACGCGAGTTAGGCCCAAATCGGGTTAAAATGGAGAGATCTAAAAATTTATTTGAGAAAAGGGGCCCAGATTTTTAGTGCAAAATTCGCAGTGTCGGAAAATTCCGAGAAAATTACGGGAGTCCCGTAAATATGTTTTAAGACCACAGAAAAAGTTTCGCGTTGATCGGATACCCGATAGTGAGAACAGGCTCCGCCAACAGTGTCGAAAAATTCTTAGAAAATTACAGGAGCTGTGTAATTATGTTTTAAGGTCACAATAAAAATTTCGTGTTGACCGAATACCCGGATTGCGAGAACGGGTCCGCCAATGATTCTGGACACAGTAGGGCTTTGGTGACCCAGAAATGACCCAAACTGAAAATTTAAATTTTTCTGTGATAAATTAAGCTAAAACGAAGCTGCCTGCCAAATTTGGATGGAAACGGACGAAAAACGGACAGAAAACGGGACAAAAACGGATTTCCAAGACAAGCGGCGCGCTGCGCAATGCGCACAGCTGGCGCGCATATGTGCGCGGGACGTGCCCCAGCGTGGCGTGGGGGGCGCCGCTTGGACCTGGTGCGTGCCCCCTGCATGGTGGACCGCTACCCGGTGGTTCCTCATTGGAGGTCTTCGTGGACCCGGTCCATGAACCCTCCTCTTCCTTCTCCTTCTTATTCTCTCCTTCTTCATCCTTCTCCCGCACCAGACCTTCCCTTTCTCTTCTTCTTCTCCACCCGAGCACGAGAGAAAGAGAGAGAGAGAGAGAAAAAAAAAAAGGGGGATTTCGAGAGGAGGAACGGCGCGCCGTGAACCTCGTGGAGCGCGCAAGGCGTCCCAAAAGCCGATGTGCGGCGTGACTGTACGAGGTAACGTATTTTTTACGGTATTTTTGGCACAGTTTTTATACCTTCTTTGGGTTTGGATTTGACCTCATTACCGTATTGCGTATTAGGAACCAAGTTATACTGTGCCGTTTTGCTGCACGGACTGTCGCGGCTATTTTTGGCGCATCTCGTTTTGCGTACAAGTTGTAGAAAAATGCACCGTTTTGCGTGCGGATTCGGCAAAAATGCGCAGTTTTGGGTGCAAACTCGGAAAACGTGCACCGTTTTGCGTGCAACATTGAAAAAAAAAAGTGTACCGTTTTGCGTGCCAAACCGAGGTATGTGCTCCGTTTTACGCGCAGATTGAGTTATTGTGTACCGTTTTACGTGCAAAGTCTAATATTTTTCATCGATTTGCATGCAGGACTAGAAAAATATGCACCGTTTTGCGTGCAATCCTACAGTGAGGCGTGCACCGTTTTGCGTGCAGATTTGAGATACGTGTACCGTTTTGCGCGCCGATCGTGTTGTTGCGCACCGTTTTGCATGCCGATCCTGTTGTCGCGCACCGTTTTGCGTGCCGATGCTGTTGTCGCGCACCGTTTTGCGTGCCGATCGTGTTGTCGCGCACCGTTTTGCGTGCCGACCCTAATATTATGCATCATTTTTCCTGCAGGGTTAGAAAAGACGTGCATCGTTTTGCGTGCAACCCTACAGTCGAACGTGCACCGTTTTGCGTGCAGATTTGAGGTACGTGCACCGTTTTGCGTGCAGGTTGAGTTGACGCGCATCGTTTTGCGTGCCGATTGAAGTGGCGCGCACCATTTTGCGTGTGGGTTTTACTGACGCGCACCGTTTTGCGTGCAGGTTTGGTGGAGGTGCACCGTTTTGCGTGCAAGCTCGTGGGGACAAGAGGAATCGCGCGGAGACCAATTGCAAGTATCTACAAGCAATTGGGTACAACACAAGGTGGGGAATTCTGCCGAAATTGGGTGACCTCTCCCCTTGCTCCTTTGCTTTTCGATTTAGAAGCATGATAGTAGCCTGTTAGAGGCGTTAGGTAATTATGAATAAGATTGCATGTTTAGAGGAACACATATGAAAAGAGCAACTGTTGGTTGCCAATAACAGATGATATATGTGCATGTGTAGAGAAATTTAGAGGAAAAGTGATATTTATGATTTATCCACAATAGGGGATAAATTTGTATGTGTAGATGGACACAGATGATAAATGCAACTGTCGGTTGCCAAAAGGAGATAATTCATTTTCATGTGCAAAAAGGACTTAGAGGATAAATATTATTTTTATGATGGATATGAAAATAATTGCATGCGTAGAAATGAGTAATTACTTGATGACTGTGATCATGTTAGGGTACAACCCTAGGAATCATGTGATATAAGGGAACAGAACTTGTTGGTAGTAAGACTAGGAGAAAACCTAGTTTAGGGGTTTGACGAGTGACATCAACTTAGGAGTTATCCTAGGAAGGATGAGTGGCATGGTCTTAGGTGATAACCTAAGGACACTGGATAGAGTGATCAACATAGAGTCAGAAAACTGTAGGGTGTATATGACATGGAACTTAGGTAAAGAGAACCTAAGGAGAACTAGTGTTCAACATAGAGTCAACGAACTCTAGGATGAGTATGACATGGAACTTAGGTAAGGAAACCTAAGGTGAACTAGAGGTCAGCATAGAGTCATGGAACTCTAGGACAAGTATGACATGGGACTTAGGTAAAGGGAACCTAAGTTGAGCTAGAAGAGTTTAAACTCACAGACAGGAAATAGAGTCAAGTTGACTCTAGGATTCAGTAAGGAATCAGGAGGATGGAAAAGGTGGATCAAGTGTGGAGATATGAAAGGGAAAACAGAAAAGTAGAGTAAATGTAATTCTAAGATAACAGTGGAATATGGAATTAGAGTCAGTGTAACTCTAAGTTAATGGTGAAGCAGGAAAATAGAGTTTAGTTAACTCTAGGATTCAGTGAGGAATCAGAAATGTGGGATGAGATCCCCAGTTTAAAGAGTTGATCAAATATAACCCTAGAAGGTCATAGGGTGTCTGGGCAAATGGATAATAGCTTTAACTTCAATTTGAGTTAAAGAAATAAAAGTGAAATGTTTAAGAGTCCAGGAGACTCTCTAGTTATCCTTACGGCAAGACCTAGGATAAGAGGAAAAAAAATTATTGCTAAAAGGCAAAGATTAAAAGCAAGCTAAAAGTGGCTAAAAACATAAAGAAAATGTAATTGGCGCATTCGAATTTGAGAATCGTCAAGTGGAGCAGGACTCCCTGGGCAGTGACCCGTCGGACGAGGTACTTTCGAATGGCTAAAAGTGAAAGCAAGGAGCTAAATGCTCAAAGAAAAGAGAAAGTGATTTTCCAGTGGCAAAAAGGGAGCTATAATCCTGAATAAGAAAGGAAAGCAAGTGTTCAAAGGCAAAGAGGCTAAGAACTAAAGTAGAAAGAAAAGAAAGAAAATATAAAAAAGATAAAATGGGCGTACCTTCGGGGGGTGAAACGTAGATCTTGTCGGAGCCATGGGCAGTGTCCCTCTTCCGGGCAGTGACCCGTATGACAAGTTCCCCGTTGGGCGGGGTAACACTTGCGGGTGTTATCGGCAACCTTAGAAATCTTATCTTATGGTAGCAAGACTACCGGGCTCGGGCCCGTTGGATAAGAATTTCCGAGGGTTAACTTGAACTAAAGCACCAGAATCTAAAGAATAAAGAAAAATAGAGTGGCCAAGGTGGCCGGGTTAGTTGGACCCTGTATTCAGCGGCATAGTGGCCGAGTTGGTGCTTAGCAGCCTAGTGTGGCTAGACAGAGTAGTGCTGGGTAGATGGTTATACACAGATAGTGTAGTGATATGCTATATTGCATAGCTGCATTCTGATATTGAGGATTTAGTTTCCTAGCACTATTATTATTGCTTCCATTGGACCAAGTGGTTTAGGACACTTTTTCTCGGTGGTTGAACCCACTGGGAACTCTGTCAGGAGTTCTCACACCCCTTGGGTGACCCCCCCCACAGGTGCGGGTATGGATGCAGCGGACGAGACGGTTCAGAGGCAGACGGCGAGGTATGCGACAGGGGCAAGGGCCCAGCAGCATAGAGACCTAGAGGGTCTAGCAGAGGTATCCCATTTTTATATTTCTCGAGTGAACCTTGTATGGTGAGGAAATGATGTAAAAGAATTGTAATAATTTTATTTGCAAGTTCAGAAATGTAAAGTGTAATAAATTTAAGTTATGGTTCACTCTGGTATGCTTTCATTTCCGCATTAACTAATTGTTGTTGAATGAAAGTTTTAAATTTGTAGTGATTTTAGTACTCTGATATTGAGCTTCTGCATACACTTGTTGTGTTATTATGGATGTTACCGTTCCCTTCGGGTAGGAAAAGGTTTTACCCGATTGGCGGGTCTGTTGGCATGCCCGAACCGTACAAATTGGCGGACTCGGGGCGTGACAGATTAGAGTGGTATCAGAGACTAGGAATAGTCCTAGGTGGTTAGCAACCTTAGGGAGACCCTAGGAATTAGCACGAGAGAGTGTGTGGATTATCGGGCGAAAGTATTTGATTGGTTATTGTTGTTCCCAAAAAGGATGTTGGGACTGATCGAGGGTGACGAGCATTCATTCTTCAGATATTACGTTGGCGGCCGACAACATAATGTTGGAGATGAAAAGGAGTACCCTCTTATACTTTCGCATGATTGGGTCGACGAACCTTTTGCCGGTATATAGATTGCGCGTTGCTCAAATGGCTAAAATTTGAGCTAAATATTTCGTTGTGGTGTGAACATCAGCGATGACACCACGTAGGGAGACGCACTTCTGTTGACTCGAGTCACGAGAGGGCTCTGGGTCAAACGAGGTACACGAGCTGCGATAGCAGGTTGCCGCACTTATTGTGTGGTCCAGCAACATAAGGAATCTTCTTGCCGATAGGCAGAAATTCCCCGCCGACAGGAAGACAAATTCCGACGCCTAAGAGTGGCGTCAGGGTGACAGTCGGAGCAGATAGATAGGCTCCAGTGGCTGATAGCGCAGCAAGCTGAGGCTGCACAAACAACGTATGAGTATACGGCGTCGCCGCCTGTAGGGGCGACAGTAAAGGGAATGGCAGTGGCCGCCGAACTTTTGTCGGCACAGCCAACACCTTCAGCATAAGGTGTTTTACGCTTGTGTCAGCTAGGGTGCTGGCAAAAGTATGGTTAGTAAGGACCAGTGAGAGACCGACTCGCGAGGTAAATGGTGATCGCTATATCGCGAGAGCCAAGTTACTGTGCCCTAAGGGTTAGGGCAAGAAGGATTTGCGGGCCTGGCGACGTGAGTTCACCACGATGACGGTAGTGACCGTGTGGCGTATTGATTATGGCTAAGTTGCCGCATAGTAGTGTTGGTGAGGCCTAGAGTAGGCTTCAAGGTGCAAGGATCTCTCGAAAGAGCGAGATTTTTGTGGCGCCGGTCTGATGGATCGGTAAAATGGCACGGATTGCCACCGCAGGATTTGCGAGTTAATCACCAGGATAGTGAACTGTTATTGTGGTGCCTCGACCCAGTTGGGAGAGTGCACAGGAGTCGTAGGGGTACGTAAGCGAATCGCTTCACACTGGAATTTTCTACGAGTTAGCATGGGGGCGTAGGACGCCCAATTGTTTGGGTGCTCATGGAGCACAAGTATTGTTTATCCAGAGAGAGCTGATTAGATGGCATAGTAGCCTTTGCCCAGTGTGGCCAGAGTTGATAGAGAGTTGTGGGTCGTGGATTGACGACTGGTTAGTTGGTTTTGCTCAGTGAGTATAGTGGTCGCGTGGCGACGATTAGCGGGTTCGCTTGGGGACGATCCGTGCCTGGACCATGTTTGTGGACTGTGGGCCTGTAGCCCAGTGGGCAGGTGCAGTCGGCTGTGAGAGACAGCGGCCCGAGACCTGATGGCGGGGCATGATAGAGATTTGGTCGGGACGGTAGTCCGAGCGATGACCCGGGAACGTGGAATGCCACGTGTGAGCATTGAGGCTATTAGTACACTGAGATTAGTACACTGAGAGTGTGATATGACCAGGCCGTAGAGCTAGTGGTGATTGAGGTACTGTAGCTCCTAGTGGGAGTGTGGGTGTAGTAATCCTAAGTGAGGATCTACTAGTATGATGATTGGGTCTGTGTGCTAGTGAGAGCCATTATACAGAGTTGGACTGGTTGGGCTATAGGCCCCTATTAGACCGTGGTCTGTGGACCTATTAGTAGTCCGAGGTATCGGGTTAGCTGATAACCCGTGGACTTAGAGCGCTAGCAGCGTGTGAGATAGTTGAGGACTTGTGGATTGGCCTTTGCACTCCACATTAGGCAGCGGAGTGACCGGAAAATGCGGTAAATGTAATTAGTTGCAGATGCAACCTCCTTGTGAAAGATCAAATGATCGCGGAATTAGAGTGAAGATTTCGCAAGAAAAGTCTTGGTCATTCGTGGCAATAGAGAGAGCAAGTGCTCAAATGTGTTTCTCACCTACTTGGTGAAAGTGGCCAGACGCCAGGTCTGAGTTTGTCCCTGAGTTGAGATAGGGATCCAGGAATGGGCTGCTCGTGTAATTGTTGGGCGAGCAGGCAGTGTGATGCCGGTCACGAGGTTCAGTCAGCCGAGTAGTGAGGGCAAGTTTTTCTCCCTCTTGATTAAGTAGGAGTCGAGATGTGACTCAAGTCTCGAGGACGAAACTTATTTTAAGGGGGGTAGAATGTAGTGAACCGGAATTTTGGTATATAAATAAATGTAAATAAAGGTGGTATGAAATACTAGTGTTATGAAAGTTGGGGAAGTAAGGAACATTTGGACGCGAGTTAGGCCCAAATCGGGTTAAAATGGAGAGATCTAAAAAATTTATTTGAGAAAAGGGGCCCAGATTTTTAGTGCAAAATTCGCAGTGTCGGAAAATTCCGAGAAAATTACGGGAGTCCCGTAAATATGTTTTAAGATCACAGAAAAAGTTTCGCGTTGATCGGATACCCGATAGTGAGAACGGGCTCCGCCAACAGTGTCGAAAAATTCTGAGAAAATTACAGGAGCTGTGTAATTATGTTTTAAGGTCACAATAAAAATTTCGTGTTGACCGGATACCCGGATTGCGAGAACGGGGTCCGCCAATGATTCTGGACACAGTAGGGCTTTGGTGACCTAGAAATGACCCAAACTGAAAATTTAAATTTTTCTGTGGTAAATTAAGCTAAAACGAAGCTGCCTGCCAAATTTGGACGGAAACGGACGAAAAACGGACAGAAAACGGGACAAAACCGGATTTCCAAGACAAGCGGCGCGCTGCGCAATGCGCACAGCTGGCGCGCATCTGTGCGCGGGACGTGCCCCAGCGTGGCGTGGGGGGCGCCGCTTGGACCTGGTGCGTGCCCCCTGCGTGGTGGACCGCTACCCGGTGGTTCCTCATTGGAGGTCTTCGTGGACCCGGTCCATGAACCCTCATCTTCCTTCTCCTTCTTATTCTCTTTTTCTTCATCCTTCTCCCGCACCAGACCTTCCCTTTCTCTTCTTCTTCTCCACCCGAGCACGAGAGAAAGAGAGAGAGAGAGAGAGAGAGAAAAAAAAGGGGGATTTCGAGAGGAGGAACGGCGCGCCGTGAACCTCGTGGAGCGCGCAAGGCGTCCCAAAAGCCGATGTGCGGCGCGACTGTACGAGGTAACGTTATTTTCACGGTATTTTTGGCACATTTTTTATGCCCTCTTTGGGTTTGGATTTGACCTCATTACCGTATTGCGTATTAGGAACCAAGTTATACTGTGCCGTTTTGCTGCACGGACTGTCGCGGCTATTTTTGGCGCGTCTCGTTTTGCGTACAAGTTGTAGAAAAATGCACCGTTTTGCGTGCGGATTCGGCAAAAATGCGCAGTTTTGGGTGCAAACTCAAAAAACGTGCACCGTTTTGCGTGCAACGTTGAAAAAAAAGTGCACCGTTTTGCGTGCCAAACCGAGGTATGTGCTCCGTTTTACGCGCAGATTGAGTTATTGTGTACCGTTTTACGTGCAAAGTCTAATATTTTTCATCGATTTGCATGCAGGACTAGAAAAATATGCACCGTTTTGCGTGCAATCCTACAGTGAGGCGTGCACCGTTTTGCGTGCAGATTTGAGATACGTGTACCGTTTTGCGCGCCGATCCTGTTGTTGCGCACCGTTTTGCGTGCCGATCTTGTTGTCGCGCACCGTTTTGCGTGGCGATGCTGTTGTCGCGCACCGTTTTGCATGCCGATCGTGTTGTCGCGCACCGTTATGCGTGCCGACCCTAATATTATGCATCGTTTTTCGTGTAGGGTTAGAAAAGACGTGCATCGTTTTGCGTGCAACCCTACAGTCGAACGTGCACCGTTTTGCGTGCAGATTTGAGGTACGTGCACCGTTTTGCGTGCAGGTTGAGTTGACGCGCATCGTTTTGCGTGCCGATTGAAGTGGCGCGCACCATTTTGCGTGTGGGTTTTACTGATGCACACCGTTTTGCGTGCAGGTTTGGTGGAGGTGCACCGTTTTGCGTGCAAGCTCGTGGGGACAAGAGGAATCGCGCGGAGACCAATTGCAAGTGTCTACAAGCAATTGGGTACACCACAAGGTGGGGAATTCTGCCGAAATTGGGTGACCTCTCCCCTTGCTCCTTTGCTTTTCGATTTAGAAGCATGATAGTAGCCTGTTAGAGGCGTTAGGTAATTATGAATAAGATTGCATGTTTAGAGGAACAAAGATGAAAAGAGCAACTGTTGGTTGCCAATAACAGATGATATATGTGCATGTGTAGAGAAATTTAGGGGAAAAGTGATATTTATGATTTATCCACAATAGGGGATAAATTTGTATGTGTAGATGGACACAGATGATAAATGCAACTGTCGGTTGCCAAAAGGAGATAATTCATTTTCATGTGCAAAAAGGACTTAGAGGATAAATATTATTTTTATGATGGATATGAAAATAATTGCATGCGTAGAAATGAGTAATTACTTGATGACTGTGATCATGTTAGGGTACAACCCTAGGAATCATGTGATATAAGGGAACAGAACTTGTTGGTAGTAAGACTAGGAGAAAACCTAGTTTAGGGGTTTGACGAGTGACATCAACTTAGGAGTTATCCTAGGAAGGATGAGTGGCATGGTCTTAGGTGATAACCTAAGGACACTTGATAGAGTGATCAACATAGAGTCAGAAAACTGTAGGGTGTATATGACATGGAACTTAGGTAAAGAGAACCTAAGGAGAACTAGTGTTCAACATAGAGTCAAGGAACTCTAGGATGAGTATGACATGGAACTTAGGTAAGGAAACCTAAGGTGAACTAGAGGTCAGCATAGAGTCATGGAACTCTAGGACAAGTATGACATGGGACTTAGGTAAAGGGAACCTAAGTTGAGCTAGAAGAGTTTAAACTCACAGACAGGAAATAGAGTCAAGTTGACTCTAGGATTCAGTAAGGAATCAGGAGGATGGAAAAGGTGGATCAAGTGTGGAGATATGAAAGGGAAAACAGAAAAGTAGAGTAAATGTAATTCTAAGATAACAGTGGAACATGGAATTAGAGTCAGTGTAACTCTAAGTTAATGGTGAAGCAGGAAAATAGAGTTTAGTTAACTCTAGGATTCAGTGAGGAATCAGAAATGTGGGATGAGATCCCCAGTTTAAAGAGTTGATCAAATATAACCCTAGAAGGTCATAGGGTGTCAGGGCAAATGGATAATAACTTTAACTTCAATTTGAGTTAAAGAAATAAAAGAGAAATGTTTAAGAGTCCAGGAGACTCTCTAGTTATCCTTACGGCAAGACCTAGGATAAGAGGAAAAAAAATTATTGCTAAAAGGCAAAGATTAAAAGCAAGCTAAAAGTGGCTAAAAGCATAAAGAAAATGTAATTGGCGCCTTCGAATTTGAGACTCGTCAAGTGGAGCAGGACTCCCTGGGCAGTGACCCGTCGGACGAGATACTTTCGAATGGCTAAAAGTGAAAGCAAGGAGCTAAATGCTCAAAGAAAAGAGAAAGTGATTTGCCAGTGGAAAAAAGGGAGCTATAATCCTGAATAAGAAAGGAAAGCAAGTGTTCAAAGGCAAAGAGGCTAAGAACTAAAGTAGAAAGAAAAGAAAGAAAATAAAAAAAGATAAAATGGGCGTACCTTCGGGGGTGAAACGTAGATCTTGTCGGAGCCATGGGAAGTGTCCCTCTCCCGGGCAGTGACCCGTATGACAAGTTCCCCGTTGGGCGGGGTAACACTTGCGGGTGTTATCGGCAACCTTAGAAATCTTATCTTATGGTAGCAAGACTACCGGGCTCGGGCCCGTTGGATAAGAATTTCCGAGGGTTAACTTGAACTAAAGCACCAGAATCTAAAGAATAAAGAAAAATAGAGTGGCCAAGGTGGCCGGGTTAGTTGGACCCTGTATTCAGCGGCATAGTGGCCGAGTTGGTGCTTAGCAGCCTAGTGTGGCTAGACAGAGTAGTGCTGGGTAGATGGTTATACACAGATAGTGTAGTGATATGCTATATTGCATAGCTGCATTCTGATATTGAGGATTTAGTTTCCTATCACTATTATTATTGCTTCCATTGGACCAAGTGGTGTAGGACACTTTTTCTCGGTGGTTGAACCCACTGGGAACTCTGTCAGGAGTTCTCACACCCCTTGGGTGACCCCCCCCCCCCACAGGTGCGGGTATGGATGCAGCGGACGAGACGGTTCAGAGGCAGACGGCGAGGTATGCGACAGGGGCAAGGGCCCAGCAGCATAGAGACCTAGAGGGTCTAGCAGAGGTATCCCATTTTTATATTTCTCGAGTGAACCTTGTATGGTGAGGAAATGATGTAAAAGAATTGTAATAATTTTATTTGCAAGTTCAGAAATGTAAAGTGTAATAAATTTAAGTTATGGTTCACTCTGGTATGCTTTCATTTCCGCATTAACTAATTGTTGTTGAATGAAAGTTTTAAATTTGTAGTGATTTTAGTACTCTGATATTGAGCTTCCGCATACACTTGTTGTGTTATTATGGATGTTACCGTTCCCTTCGGGTAGGAAAAGGTCTTACCCGATTGGCGGGTCTGTTGGCGTGCCCGAACCGTACAAATTGGCGGACTCGGGGCGTGACACTATCAGTGTATAACCATCTACCCAGCACTACTCTGTCTAGCCACACTAGGCTGCTAAGCACCAACTCGGCCACTATGCCGCTGAATACAGGGTCCAACTAACCCGGCCACCTTGGCCACTCTATTTTTCTTTATTCTTTAGATTCTGGTGCTTTAGTTCAAGTTAACCCTCGGAAATTCTTATCCAACGGGCCCGAGCCCGGTAGTCTTGCTACCATAAGATAAGATTTCTAAGGTTGCCGATAACACCCGCAAGTGTTACCCCGCCCAACGGGGAACTTGTCATACGGGTCACTGCCCGGGAGAGGGACACTGCCCATGGCTCCGACAAGATCTACGTTTCACCCCCGAAGGTACGCCCATTTTATCTTTTTATATTTTCTTTCTTTTCTTTCTACTTTAGTTCTTAGCCTCTTTGCCTTTGAACACTTGCTTTCTTTTCTTATTCAGGCTTATAGCTCCCTTTTTGCCACTGGCAAATCACTTTCTCTTTTCTTTGAGCATTTAGCTCCTTGCTTTTACTTTTAGCCATTCGAAAGTACCTCGTCCGACGGGTCACTGCCCAGGGAGTCCTGCTCCACTTGACGAGTCTCAAATTCGAAGGCGCCAATTACATTTTCTTTATGCTTTTAGCCACTTTTAGCTTGCTTTTAATCTTTGCCTTTTAGCAACAATTTTTTTCCTCTTATCCTAGGTCTTGCCATAAGGATAACTAGAGAGTCTCCTGGACTCTTAAACATTTCTCTTTTATTTCTTTAACTCAAATTGAAGTTAAAGTTATTATCCATTTGCCCAGACACCCTATGACCTTCTAGGGTTATATTTGATCAACTCTTTAAACTGGGGATCTCATCCCACATTTCTGATTCCTCACTGAATCCTAGAGTTAACTAAACTCTGTTTTCCTGCTTCACCATTAACTTAGAGTTACACTGACTCTAATTCCATGTTCCACTGTTATCTTAGAATTACATTGACTCTACTTTTCTGTTTTCCCTTTCATATCTCCACACTTGATCCACCTTTTCCATCCTCCTGATTCCTTACTGAATCCTAGAGTCAACTTGACTCTTGTCACGTCCCGGGGGTTTTATTTTAGCGGAAACGATACCTCAAAGTACGCGTAAAGTACGTACAATTTTTTGTTTAAAAACCTCCTTTCCCGGCGCGTGCCCAGACCCGCCACATATACAGATTTACTCGAAAATCGGGCAGAGTCTCCTCTGTATATGCACGGCGTCGCGGCTGTTACAATAGTCGAACATGAGCAATCATTTTCCCATTTAATCACAACAGTTCGAAGTAGTACGGTGCATGAAGACTAAACAATACCCGTGGCCAGTCAAGTTGAAAGTATAAACTCACCGTTTTGAAAACAGGTCCACACGGCCTTAGGTTTTGAAAACAGATTGGAAAACGGCATAAATCCACAAGGTTTAGAAAACGGGCCCAACGGGAACAATAAAGGAAATAGTAGTGCATAACCAGCAAGAAAGTACTCAACATCCACACGACCCCACAAGGGTATCGAGAACCACACAATAACCTACAATTCTGAATGAAATGCAGAGAAAGTAAATGATACAGCATACTAGGGCTCCCTCAGCCCGACTGCTACCACCTCGGCCTCACCGTCGCCTACCTCTACCCCCTGGAGGTACCTGTCACAGAGTGGGTAGTCAGCGACACTATCATAAGAATAGTACTAAAACAGTAAAGTAATACCAAGCCACAAAAGTAAGACTAGCCGGAACAACCGCTCTACTCGTAACGGTAACTCGCAACCACCTGTACCACCTGTAACACCTGCAACCCCGGTATCACCTGTAACACCTGACCGCATCGGGATCCAATCCCGGCGGTCGCACACCTGACCACATCGGGATCCAATCCCGGCGATCACACACCTGACCTCATCGGGATCCAATCCCGACAGGTCGCACCGCTCGCACCTCGCTGCCTCAAACCCCACACCTACGGGGGCCCCCACTATGTCACCTCGTGGGGTAACACGGGTCGAAGACCGCCTTTCCGGAAAAGAGCACCCTTTGCGGTGGCCAGACCGCGGGTGCGCGTGTCGCAACTCGAGCATAAGTAACCAAGACACGGGGTAATATAGTACATCATAGAAACCGTCAGTGTTAGTACCGATTAACAATAAAAAGTCCCTTTCGGATTACCAACACAATACTCAGCCTCGACCGTAAACCCACCTTGTTGTCGCGCTCCTGACCGATGTTAGGTTCTCTCGCGTCTCGGGTGCCTGCCCGGACCTACACGAATCTGTCATATAGGAGTCAGAAATTTAAGACTTTGCCAGATTAATGACTAGAACACCCGGCGCCCGCTCACCTTGCGCACAATTCGCACACGTACGCGCCTGGCCCCGCACGGCTGGGCGGCGTACTAATAGCGTGAGGCGCCGTCCGCATGCGGTGACGCCCGCACCTGCATGCGGAGTCGCCCGCAAGCGGCGGCCCGCATGCGGAGCCTCCCGCACCCGCATGCGGCGGCGCCCGCAAGTGGCGGCGCCCGCAAGTGGCGGCGCCCGCATGCGGCAGCCCGCATGCGGTGCCGCCCGCACCCTCATGCGGGCGGCGCCCGCATGCGGCAGCCCGCATGCGGAGGCGCCCGCAAGCGGCGGCGCCCGCATGCGGCAGCCCGCATGCGGAGGCGCCCGCAAGCGGCGGCGCCCGCATGCGGCAGCCCGCATGCGGTGCCGCCCGCACCCGCATGCGGAGACGCCCGCAAGCGGCGGCGCCCGCATGCGGCAGCCCGCAAGCGGCGGCGCCCGCATGCGGCAGCCCGCAAGCGGCGGCGCCCGCATGCGGTAGCCCGCATGCGGTGCCGCCCGCACCCTCATGCGGGCTGCGCCCGCAAGCGGCGGTGCCCGCATGCGGTAGCCCGCATGCGGTGCCGCCCGCACCCTCATGCGGGCTGCGCCCGCAAGCGGCGGCGCCCGCATGCGGCAGCCCGCATGCGGAGGCGCCCGCAGGCGGCGGCTCCCGCATGCGGCAGCCCGCAAGCGGCGGCGCCCGCATGCGGTAGCCCGCATGCGGTGCCGCCCGCACCCTCATGCGGGCGGCGCCCGCAAGTGGCGGCGCCCGCATGCGGGGCTGCGTGCCGGATTCCGGCGGTGCCCCACGCCCCTTCCTTCCCCCCCCCCCCTCGTCCGCTCCAACCAAGAACGAAGCAAGAAAGTAACACCCTAGCGTGCTCACCTCGGTTGTCGGAGGGAAGGGTGATCCGATCCTGCGAGTTCGGCTACATGGAATGTGAGGACGTCTCCCTCTCCTTCCTTGGTCTCGCCGCTTGGATCCTCCGCGCAATCGGTGAGGAAACAGAAAGGTTGGGGAATTGGGGTTTCGTACGCAGGGGAATTGTGGGGAGTGGGGAATTGTGGGAAGTTGCGGGTTGTAGTAGGGAGTTGTGGGTAGTTATGGGGAGTGGCGGGTAGTTATGGGGAGTGGCGGTAGTTATGGGGAGTGGCGGGTAGTTATGGGAAGTTGCGGGTAGTTATGGGGAGTTGCACGACGGGGAAAAAAATAACGGGAACGGTTAAGTTGGCGGGAAATGGGAATGAACCCAAATCAAGTCAAATGCGGGTAATTAGTCGGGTGCGAACCAGGGTCCGGTCTACCTGAAAAACCGCGTTGACCACCTGAACCGTTAGCTACCTTCTGGAATTTATTCCGGGAGATTCCGGCGTCGGAATTCAAAACCGATTTCGCCGCCGTTCTTCGTTTCGCGAGCTCTATTAACTAAAAATACCCGCGGGCCCCGACGGTCTGTCCGGAAACAAGAAATTATTCGATCACCCTCCAGCCCCCCGACACGAATTGCGAAATAAACGAAACCAAAAGTAGACCCTTAAAATATTTTAAACCAGCGGCTACTACACCACTCACCTCTTAAAACGAGTTTCGTCCTCGAAACTCAATCCTGGTTTGCGGTAAAGAGATAAGGATAGCCCTCTCTTATCTTTGATTCTAGTTCCCACGTCGCTTCCCGCTCTTCGTGGTTGTTCCAGTGCACCTTCACATAGGGGATGTCTCGGTTTCGGAGCGTCTTGCTTTCTCTTGCTAGTATTCGCACAGGGGTTTCCTCGAAACTTAGGTCCTCCTTTAGTTCGAGTGTCGAGACGTCCAGAACATGCGACGGGTCGGGGAGGTATTTCTTGAGCATCGAAACGTGGAACACGTCATGAATCCGGTTGAGGTTCGGTGGTAGGGCAAGGCGGTAAGCCACTGGGCCAATCCGTTCCAGGATCTCGAATGGCCCCACGAACCGCGGGCTTAGCTTGCCTTTTAACCCAAATCGCTTGATTCCCCTGGACGGCGAGACCCGCAAAAACACGTGTTCTCCCACCTGGAACTCTAAGTCGCGGCGTCTTCGATCCGCGTAGCTCTTTTGTCGACTCTGGGCGGTTAGTAAGCGCTGGCTGACGAGACGCACCTTCGCTTCTGTTTCTTCCACCAAGTCGGGTCCCAAGAACTTCCGTTCTCCCAAGTCGTCCCAACAGATCGGGGATCGGCAGCGTCTCCCGTATAAGGCTTCGTAGGGTGCCATCAGTATGCTGGCCTGGTGGCTATTGTTGTAAGCGAATTCTACAAGTGGTAGGTAACGCTCCCAACCGACTCCCCAATCGAGTACATAGGCCCGAAGCAGGTCCTCTAGTGTCTGTATCACTCGCTCCGACTGCCCGTCTGTCTGAGGGTGGAAGGCTGTGCTGAAGTGCAATTTAGTCCCCAAGGCTTGTTGCAGGCTCTGCCAAAACTTTGAGACGAAACGCGTGTCTCTGTCTGATGTGATCGATGCCGGTACCCCATGCAGTCTCACAATCTCGCTGAGATAGACCTGAGCCAACCGCTCCCTGGTCCAAGTTGTGTGAATCGGCAGGAAGTGCGCTGACTTAGTTAGCCGGTCCACCACAACCCATATTGTGTCATGTCCTTGCTGTGAACGTGGAAACCCGGTGACAAAGTCCATGGTGATATGATCCCACTTCCACTCCGGTACCGGTAAGGGTTGTAATTTTCCCGCCGGTCGTTGATGTTCTGCCTTTATTTGTTGACACACCAGGCAATGAGCTACAAATTGAGTTACATCCCTCTTCATCTTGGGCCACCAGAAGGTCTGCTTAAGGTCCCTGTACATCTTTGTACCTCCTGGATGCGCTGCATAAGGGGCGCTGTGTGCCTCGGACAGAATTTCCTTCTTCAATTCCGGGGTATCCGGCACGCAAATCCGCCCGCGGAACCGTAGGGTGTCATCGCCTTCCAATGAAAAATCACTTTCCTGACTCGGTGAGATCTTGTCTCTTACGAGCTGTAGGTGTGAGTCCGCCTGCTGTCCCTCTCAAATCTTTTCTAACAGTGTTGGCTTGACCACCAGAGTTAGAAGTTGCGCAACCGTGCCCGCTGGCACTACTTCCAACCCTAGTCGAGAAAATTCCGCGATCAAGTTGCTCTGCTCAGTTATCGCACCTACCGATCCTCCCTCCAGTCGCCCCTTCCTGCTCAGAGCGTCCGCTACCACGTTTGCTTTCCCGGGGTGGTATTGGATCGTTAGGTCGTAATCCTTCTGTAATTCCAGCCACCGTCTCTGCCGCAGGTTTAGTTCCTTTTGTGTGAACAGGTATTTAAGACTCTGGTGATCTGAGAAGATGTTACAATGGACACCAAAGAGATAGTGTCTCCATAACTTCAGGACGAAGACCACCGCAGCCAGCTCTAAGTCGTGTATTGGGTAGTTTCTTTCGTAGTCCTTTAGTTGCCTAGATGCATAGGCTATTACTTTCCCCTGCTGCATTAACACACCCCCAAGGCCGATTCTTGAAGCGTCGCAGTACACCTCATAGTCCTCACCGGGTGTTGGTAGTACAAGAATCGGTGCCTTGGTTAGCCTTCTTTTGAGTTCTTCAAAACTTTCCTGGCATTTGGCCGTCCATACAAACTTTTCTCCTTTCTTGGTCAACCGGTTTAGAGGGGTCGCAATCTTCGAGAAATCCTCGACAAAGCGTCTATAATACCCCGCCAGCCCCAAGAAACTGCGGATCTCCGTCACCGTTGTGGGCGGCTGCCAGTCTATCACTGATTCCACCTTCTTGGGGTCTACGGCGATTCCCTTTGCCGAGATCACATGCCCCAGGAATCCCACTTCGCGTAGCCAGAACTCACACTTTTTGAGCTTAGCGAACAGCTTCTGCTCCCTGAGGGTTTGGAGAATCGTTCGTAAGTGATCCTCGTGCTCCTCGTCGGTGGATGAGTAGATTAGTATATCATCGATGAAGACCACCACGAACCGATCTAAGAATGGTCTGAAGACCCGGTTCATCATGTCCATAAAGACTGCGGGGGCGTTCGTAAGTCCGAACGGCATGACCGTAAACTCGTAATGGCCATACCGGGTCCGGAAAGCGGCCTTCGGAATGTCCTCGTTCCGAACCCGAAGCTGGTGGTAGCCAGACTGTAGATCAATTTTTGAAAAGACCGTCGCTCCTCGTAGTTGGTCGAAGAGGTCGTCGATTCTGGGCAGGGGGTACTTATTTTTCACCGTGACCTTGTTTATTCCTCTGTAGTCGATACAGAGTCGCAGGCTCCCATCCTTCTTCCGTACGAAAAGCACTGGTGCGCCCCAGGGTGACACACTCGGCCTGACAAACCCTTTGTCCAAGAGGTCTTCCAGTTGCGCCTTTAACTCCTTCAACTCCGCGAAGGCCATTCGGTAGGGTGCCTTCGTTATAGGTTGAGTACCTGGCAAGAGTTCAATAGGGAACACCACCTCCCTTTCAGGGGGTATCCCAGGCAGCTCCGTCGGAAAGACATCGGGAAAGTCCCTCACCACCGGGATGTCTGAAGGTGTCGTCGAGGGTCGAGTAACCAGATCTACCGATGCCAAATAGGCTACACACCCACCCTCTATCAGACTCCTGGCTCGAGCCGCTGAGATGACTGCCGGGAAGGAGGTGCTCTTGCACGCTAGGTACGCATTCTTAGGGAAACTTGGTTCTTGTAGTTGTACCATCCGCTTATCGCAGTCGATAAGCGCTTGGTACCTTGAGAGCCAGTCCATGCCCAAAATAACGTCGTACTCCTTCAAGGGAATCACTATTAAATCCCAAGGGCAAAATAGCCGCCCTAGCTTAATCGGGCAAGTGGCTACCAAATTAGTCGCCTCCAGCGTCCCACCCGCGGTCTGGACCGTCAATCGACTTTGAAGAGGTGTTTCCTCGAGGTCATGCGAAAACACGTACTCGCGAGAAATGAACGAGTGTGTTGCTCCAGTATCAAAGAGGGTCCTAGAACGTGAATTTAAAATGGAAGTTATACCTGCAAGTACGTGCTCCGGCGGGTCCGATTCCTGGCGGGTCATAGAATAAATTCGCCCGCCCGGTTGAGGCTGCCTATCCTCTTCGTGCCGCGTAGCTGGGGGCCTAGAGGCCGACCCCATAGGAGCTTTCCCCCGCCCCAAAAATTGTGGTGAAGGCGTGGAAGCGGCAGAGGAGGCTGATCCCACGGTAAGGGGGCAGTTGCGGCGGAAGTGCCCCTGCTTGCCGCAACGGAAGCAATGGTCGGCTCTCTGGGAGCAACTCAACACTCCGTGCGCTCCCCCGCAGATCATGCAAGGCCCGTCTCTTGGCCTCGGCTCTCCCGTAGGTGCGCTCCGTGCTCCCGACTGTGCCCTCCACCGCTTGGGGAGCCGGTTCCCAGCAGATGACCCCCCTCCGTAGCTCTGCTGTTGCCGCTTCCTATCCTCATACTGTGCCGGGGCCTCCCTCCTAGCGCGGGTAACGACAAACCCACGCTCTACGACAGTGGCCCGGTCGACCACTTTCTGGAACGTATGCAAATCAGCGGCTTGAACCACCTGGAAAATATCACTTCGCAACCCATCCATGAATAGTTGCGCCTTGTGGGGTTCATCCCTTATAACGAAAGGGACGCAATTTGCCAGGCGCACGAATTCGCGCTGATACTCCATAACCGTCTTGCTCCCTTGCTGAATGTGGTTCAGGTCGTCCTCCAGTTTCTTCTTGACGCTATTTGTGAAGAAGGCCCCAAACAATTCCTGCTTGAACGTCGTCCACAATAGTAGCACGGTGCTCTGGGTGGGATCAGGGCGCACCGTCTTCCACCATAGACGAGCGTTTCCCTCCAAGAAGTGAACTGCCAGAGGAACGCGCTCGTGGTCCTCAATGAGTAGGTCCTCAAACAATTTTTCCATCGATCCCACCCACTTTTCGACTACCCAGGGATCAGTCGTCTCCCCCTCGAACGTGGGTGGTTCGAACTTCATGAAATCCGCCAGATTGGCCCGCACTCGCTCTCGTTCCGCCCGCGTAACCGTCCCTTCCCTGGCGACGGCGGCGGCCGCGGGGGTGCTCCCGCCGAGAGCCCCCGGCGCCGGCCCCACGGACGCTGATGCAGGTGCTGCCATCGGCGCCGTGGTCTGGGTATGCGCTAGCCCGGCCGTTGCCGCCGGTAGAGGGGTTGCCCCTACCCCAGCACCTGTCGCTTGCGGTATTGCGGCCGGTGCAGTTGGTTCCGGTGGAGGGGCGGGAGTGACCGGTTGCTGCTGCGTCAATTGACACACACGTTCCGTAAGGGTCGCCATCTGCCCCGCCATCTCCCTCAATTGTTGTCGCAGGAGCTGGTTTTCTGCAGCTGCTGATGTCGTCGCATCAGTCCCTACCTCCTCGGCCGACGCTCTGGTCCGTACCATTGTCTGTACAGACATACCAACCAAAGCTTAGCACTCATCTCTGCTAGATGAACCATCGTAAAATCGAGAGAGAAAAGAAACATTATCTACAAATCCCCTCCCCGATCTCTCACGTCTTAAACCTTAAACCCTGCACATTTCATTTATTCGTAGTTAAGTGTGATATCTCGGTGGATGTTGGGCCGTCACTGTTGTGATTAAAGCAAAGTCTCTGATACCATCTTAATCTGTCACGTCCCGGGGGTTTTATTTTAGCGGAAACGATACCTCAAAGTACGCGTAAAGTACGTACAATTTTTTGTTTAAAAACCTCCTTTCCCGGCGCGTGCCCAGACCCGCCACATATACAGATTTACTCGAAAATCGGGCAGAGTCTCCTCTGTATATGCACGGCGTCGCGGCTGTTACAATAGTCGAACATGAGCAATCATTTTCCCATTTAATCACAACAGTTCGAAGTAGTACGGTGCATGAAGACTAAACAATACCCGTGGCCAGTCAAGTTGAAAGTATAAACTCACCGTTTTGAAAACAGGCCCACACGGCCTTAGGTTTTGAAAACAGATTGGAAAACGGCATAAATCCACAAGGTTTAGAAAACGGGCCCAACGGGAACAATAAAGGAAATAGTAGTGCATAACCAGCAAGAAAGTACTCAACATCCACACGACCCCACAAGGGTATCGAGAACCACACAATAACCTACAATTCTGAATGAAATGCAGAGAAAGTAAATGATACAGCATACTAGGGCTCCCTCAGCCCGACTGCTACCACCTCGGCCTCACCGTCGCCTACCTCTACCCCCTGGAGGTACCTGTCACAGAGTGGGTAGTCAGCGACACTATCATAAGAATAGTACTAAAACAGTAAAGTAATACCAAGCCACAAAAGTAAGACTAGCCGGAACAACCGCTCTACTCGTAACGGTAACTCGCAACCACCTGTACCACCTGTAACACCAGCAACCCCGGTATCACCTGTAACACCTGACCGCATCGGGATCCAATCCCGGCGGTCGCACACCTGACCACATCGGGATCCAATCCCGGCGGTCGCACACCTGACCTCATCGGGATCCAATCCCGACAGGTCGCACCGCTCGCACCTCGCTGCCTCAAACCCCACACCTACGGGGGCCCCCACTACGTCACCTCGTGGGGTAACACGGGTCGAAGACCGCCTTTCCGGAAAAGAGCACCCTTTGCGGTGGCCAGACCGCGGGTGCGCGTGTCGCAACTCGAGCATAAGTAACCAAGACACGGGGTAATATAGTACATCATAGAAACCGTCAGTGTTAGTACCGATTAACAATAAAAAGTCCCTTTCGGATTACCAACACAATACTCAGCCTCGACCGTAAACCCACCTTGTTGTCGCGCTCCTGACCGATGTTAGGTTCTCTCGCGTCTCGGGTGCCTGCCCGGACCTACACGAATCTGTCATATAGGAGTCAAAAATTTAAGACTTTGCCAGATTAATGACTAGAACACCCGGCGCCCCCTCACCTTGCGCACAATTCGCACACGTACGCGCCTGGCCCCGCACGGCTGGGCGGCGTACTAATAGCGTGAGGCGCCGTCCGCATGTGGTGACGCCCGCACCCGCATGCGGAGTCGCCCGCAAGCGGCGGCCCGCATGCGGAGCCTCCCGCACCCGCATGCGGCGGCGCCCGCAAGTGGCGGCGCCCGCATGCGGCAGCCCGCATGCGGTGCCGCCCGCACCCTCATGCGGGCGGCGCCCGCAAGCGGCGGCGCCCGCATGCGGCAGCCCGCATGCGGAGGCGCCCGCAAGCGGCGGCGCCTGCATGCGGCAGCCCGCATGCGGAGGCGCCCGCAAGCGGCGGCGCCCGCATGTGGCAGCCCGCATGCGGTGCCGCCCGCACCCGCATGCGGAGACGCCCGCAAGCGGCGGCGCTCGCATGCGGCAGCCCGCAAGCGGCGGCGCCCGCATGCGGTAGCCCGCATGCGATGCCGCCCGCACCCTCATGCGGGCTGCGCCCGCAAGCGGCGGCGCCCGCATGCGGTAGCCCGCATGCGGTGCCGCCCGCACCCTCATGCGGGCTGCGCCCGCAAGCGGCGGCGCCCGCATGCGGCAGCCCGCATGCGGAGGCGCCCGCAGGCGGCGGCTCCCGCATGCGGCAGCCCGCAAGCGGCGGCGCCCGCATGCGGTAGCCCGCATGCGGTGCCGCCCGCACCCTCATGCGGGCGGCGCCCGCATGCGGGGCTGCGTGCCGGATTCCGGCGGTGCCCCACGCCCCTTCCTTCCCCCCCCCCCCCTCGTCCGCTCCAACCAAGAACGAAGCAAGAAAGTAACACCCTAGCGTGCTCACCTCGGTTGTCGGAGGGAAGGGTGATCCGATCCTTCGAGTTCGGCTACAAGGAATGTGAGGACGTCTCCCTCTCCTTCCTTGGTCTCGCCGCTTGGATCCTCCGCGCAATCGGTGAGGAAACAGAAAGGTTGGGGAATTGGGGTTTCGTACGCAGGGGAATTGTGGGGAGTGGGGAATTGTGGGAAGTTGCGGGTAGTAGTAGGGAGTTGTGGGTAGTTATGGGGAGTGGCGGGTAGTTATGGGGAGTGGCGGGTAGTTATGGGGAGTGGCGGGTAGTTATGGGAAGTTGCGGGTAGTTATGGGGAGTTGCACGACGGGGAAAAAAATAACGGGAACGGTTAAGTTGGCGGGAAATGGGAATGAACCCAAATCAAGTCAAATGCGGGTAATTAGTCGGGTGCGAACCAGGGTCCGGTCTACCTGAAAAACCGCGTTGACCACCTGAACCGTTAGCTACCTTCCGGAATTTATTCCGGGAGATTCCGGCGTCGGAATTCAAAACCGATTTCGCCGCCGTTCTTCGTTTCGCGAGCTCTATTAACTAAAAATACCCGCGGGCCCCGACGGTCTGTCCGGAAACAAGAAATTATTCGATCACCCTCCAGCCCCCCGACACGAATTGCGAAATAAACGAAACCAAAAGTAGACCCTTAAAATATTTTAAACCAGCGGCTACTACAACTCTATTTCCTGTCTGTGAGTTTAAACTCTTCTAGCTCAACTTAGGTTCTCTTTACCTAAGTCCCATGTCATACTTGTCCTAGAGTTCCATGACTCTATGCTGACCTCTAGTTCACCTTAGGTTTCCTTACCTAAGTTCCATGTCATACTCATCCTAGAGTTCATTGACTCTATGTTGAACACTAGTTCTCCTTAGGTTCTCTTTACCTAAGTTCCATGTCATATACACCCTAGAGTTTTCTGACTCTATGTTGATCACTCTATCCAGTGTCCTTAGGTTATCACCTAAGACCATGCCACTCATCCTTCCTAGGATAACTCCTAAGTTGATGTCACTCATCAAACCCCTAAACTAGGTTTTCTCCTAGTCTTACTACTAACAAGTTCTGTTCCCTTATATCACATGATTCCTAGGGTTGTACCCTAACATGATCACAGTCATCAAGTAATTACTCATTTCTACGCATGCAATTATTTTCATATCCATCATAAAAATAATATTTATCCTCTGAGTCCTTTTTGCACATGAAAATGAATTATCTCCTTTTGGCAACCGACAGTTGCATTTATCATCTGTGTCCATCTACACATACAAATTTATCCCCTATTGTGGATAAATCATAAATATCACTTTTCCTCTAAATTTCTCTACACATGCACATATATCATCTGTTATTGGCAACCAACAGTTGCTCTTTTCATCTGTGTTCCTCTAAACATGCAATCTTATTCATAATTACCTAACGCCTCTAACAGGCTACTATCATGCTTCGAATCGAAAAGCAAAGGAGCAAGGGGAGAGGTCACCCAATTTCGGTAGAATTCCCCACCCTGTAGTGTACCCAATTGCTTGTAGACACTTGCAATTGGTCTCCGCGCGATTCCACTTGTCCCCTCGAGCTTGCACGCAAAACGGTGCGCATCCCTCGAGTCCGCACGCAAAACGGTGCACGGCCATCAAACCTGCACGCAAAACGGTGCACATCACTAAAAACCCGCACGCAAAACGGTGCGCGTCATTTCAATCTGCACGCAAAACGGTGCGCGTTAAATCAACCTACACGCGAAACGGTGCACGTACCTCGAATCTGCACGCAAAACGGTGCACGTCTGACTTTAGGGTTGCACGCAAAACGATGCATATTTTTCCTAGCCCTACACGAAAAATAATGCAAAATATTAGCATCTGCATGTAAAACGGTGCGTATTGGTCCAACCTTCACGCAAAACGGAGCACGTACCTCGTATTGGCACGCAAAACGGTGCACTTTCCTCAAGTCCTGCACGCAAAACGATGCGTCATATTAGAGACTGCACACCAAAATGGTGCGCGCTAATTCGATCGGCACGCAAAACGGAGCACGTACCTCAAATCTGCACGCAAAACGGTGCACGCTTAACTGTAGGGTTGCACGTAAAATGGTGCACGTTTTTCTAGCCCTGCACGAAAATGATGTATAATTATTAGAGACTGCACGCAAAACGATGCGCGACAGCACAAATTGCGCGCAAAACAGAACACGTACCTCGGGTTGGCACGCAAAACGATGCACTTTTCTTTTTCAACGTTGCACGCAAAACGGTCTATGTTTTCCGGGTTTGCGTCCAAAACTGCACATATTCCCGAATTCGCACGCAAAACGGTGCATTTCTTCCACAACTGGCACGCAAAACGAGGTGCGCCAAAACTGTCCGCGACAGTCCGTGCAGCAACGGTACAGTAGAACTCAGTCCCTAACACGCAAAACGGCACGGGGTTAAATCTAATGCCCAAAATAACGTCTCAAAACTGTGCCAAAAATACCGTAAAAACGACGAACGGAGCCTACCTTGACAGCGTCGCGCCGCCCCACGCGAATACACGCGATCCCCAGACTGCTTGGAGCATCTTGCGCGCTCCACGAAATCCCCCACCTTCCTCTCTCTCTCTCTCTCTCTCTCGTGCTCGGGTGGAGAAGAAAAGGAAGAAGGAGAGGAAGAATGGCGGTGCGGGGGAGGAAGGAAGAAGAAGAAGAGAAGGAGAAAAGAAAGGAGAGAGGTGGACCGTGGACCGGGTTCACGGTCCCCCCCCCCCCCCCAATGGGGAATCTTGGGTGGCGGTCCACAAGGCAAGGGAGCGCGCACCGGGTCCAGGCAGCGCCCCCTGCGCCACATGGCGCGCGTCCTGCGCGCCACGCGGGCGCGCACCCGCGCCTTGTGCAGCACGCCTCTGCAGCCTCGGAATTCACGCCCGTCATTCCGGAAATTCGTTTTTGTCCTGTTTTCTGTCCATTTTTCGTCCGTTTCCGTCTAAATTTGACAGGTGGTTTCGTTTCAGCTTAATTTATCACAGAAAATTTTAAATTTTCAGTTTGGGCCATTTCTTGACCACCAAAAGCCTCGCTGTATCCAGAATCGCTGGCGGACCCCGTTCTCGCAATCCGGGTATCCGATCAACACGAAATTTTTACTGTGACCTTAAAACATAATTACACAGCTCCTGTAATTTTCTCAGAATTTTTCGACACTATTGGCGGAGCCCGTTCTCACTATCGGGTATCCGATCAACGCGAAACTTTTTCTGTGGTTTTAAAGCATATTTACGGGACTCCCGTAATTTTCTCGGAATTTTCCGACACTGCGAATTTTGCACTAAAAATCTGGGCCCCCTTTCTCAAATAAATTTTTAGATCTCTCCATTTTAATCTGATTTGGGCCTAACTCGCGTCCAAATGTTCCTTACTTCTCCAACTTTCATAACACTAGTATTTCATACCACCTTTATTTACATTTATTTATGTGCCGAAAATTCGGTACATTACATTCTACCCCCCTTAAAATAAGTTTCGTCCTCGAAACTTGAATCGCATCTCGACTCCTACTTGATCGAGAGGGAGGAAATCTTGCCCTCACTACTGGGCTCACTGTATATCGTGACCGGCATCAAATTTTCTGCTCGCCAGGACTACACGAGCAACTCATTCATGAATCCCTATCGCAATTTAGGGACAAACACAGACCTGGTGTCTGGCCACTTTCACCAAGTAGGTGAAAGACACAGTTGATCACTTGTTCTCTCAATTGCCACGAATGATCTAGTTTTTACTTGCAAAATTTTCACTTTAATTCCGCCATCATTCTTTTCACAACGAGGTTGCATCTGCAACTAGTTACATCTACCGCATTTCCGGTCGCTCCGCTGCCTAATGTGGAGGGTAAAGGCCAATCCACGAGTCCTCAACTATCACACACGCTACAAGCGCTCCGTGTCCACGGGTTATCAGCTAACCCGATATCTAGGTCTATTAATAGGTCCGCAGACCACGATCCAATAGGGGCCTATAGCCCAAAACTAGTCCAACACTGTATAATGGCTCTCACTAATACGCAGACCCAATCGTATACGGGTAGATCCACACTTAGGATTGCTACCCCAGCACTCCCACTAGGAGCTACAGAACCTCGATCACCCCTAGCACTACGGCCTGATCATATCACACACTCTCGGTGTACTAACAGCCTCAAGGCTCACACGTGGCATTTCACGTTCCTGGGTCGTCGCTCGGACTACCGTCCCGACAAAATCTCTATCATGCCCCGCCATCAGGTCTCGGGCCGCTGTCTCTCACAGCTGACTGCGCCTGCCCACTGAGCTACAGGCCCACAGTCCACAAACATGGTCCAGGCACGGATCGTCCACAAGCGAACCCGCTAATCGTCGCCACGCGACCACTATGCTCCACTGAGCAAAATCAACTAACAAGTCGTCAATCCACGACCCAAACTCTCTATATCAACTCTGGCCACACTGGGCAAAGACTAATACACCACCTAATCAGCTCTCTCTGGCTAAACCGTACCTGTGCTCCATGAGCACCTAAACAGTTGGGCGTCCTACGCCCCTACGCTAACTTGCGTAATCCAGAATGTTAAGCAACTTGCTTAAACACGCGCGTAACTCCTGTACACCTCTCCCAACTGGGTTGAGGCACCAAAAATAATTGTCCACCAACTCTGGTGATCAACTCGCAAAGACTACGGTGGCAACCCTTGCCATTACACCGATTCATCAGAACGACGCCACAAAACTCTCGCTCTTTCGAGAGGTTCCCGCATCCTGAAGCCTACTCTGGGCCTCACCAACTCTACTATGCGGCAACATAGCCACAGTTGTCGCGCCACACGGTTACTACCGTCATCAGGGGCAAATTCACGCCGCCAGGCTCGTAAATCTTTCTTGCCCTAACCCACATGGCACTGCAACTTGGCTCTCGCGACATAGCGATCACCATTTGCCTCGCGAGTCGGTCTCTTACTGGACCTTACTAACCATACTTTGCCAGCAACCTAGCTGACACAAGCGTAAAACACCCTATGCTGAAGGTGTTGGCTGCGCCGACAAAAGTTCGGCGGCCACAGCCATTTCTTTACTGTCGCCCCTACGGGCGGCGACGCCGTATACCTATGCGTCATTTATGCAGCCTCAACTTGTTGCGCTATCAGTCACTGGAGCCCATCTATCTGCTCCAACTGTCACGCTGACGTTACTCTTAGGCGTCAAAACCTGTCTTCCTGTCGGCGGGGAATTTCCGCCGACGGCAAGAAGTCTGACCTGCTGCTGGACCACTCCAACAGATGCGGTTCCCTGCTATCGCAACTCGTATACGTCGTTTGACCCCGAGCCCTCTCGTGACTCGGGTCAAAACAGGTGCGTCTCCCTATGTGGTGTCATCGCTAATATGCACACCACAACGACACAACCAGCCCAAATTTAGCCATTTGAGCAACGCGCAGTCTATACACCGACAAAAAGGCTCGTCGACCCAATCATGCGAAAAGTATAAGAGGGTACTCCTTTTCATCTCCAACATTACGTTGTCGGCCGCCAACGTAATATTCGAAGAATGAAAGCTCGTCGCCCTCGATCAGTCCCAACATCCTTTTTGGGAACAACAATAACCAATCAAATACTTTCGCCCAATAATCCAAACACTCTCTCGTGCTAATCCCTAGGGTCTCCCTAAGGTTCACTAACCACCTAGGACTAGTCCTAGGCTCTGATACCACTCTAATCTGTCACGCCCCGAGTCCGCCAATTTGTACGGTTCAGGCACGCCAACAGACCCGCCAATCGAGTAAGACCTGTTTCTACCCGAAAGGAACGGTAACATCCATAATAACACAACCAGTGTATGCGGAAGTTGTATATCAGAGCACTAAAAATCACTATAAATTTAAAACTTTCATTCAATAACGAATAGTTAATGCGGAAATGAAAGCATACAGGAGTGAACCATAAATTAAACTTACTACACTTTACATTTCTGAACTTGTAAATAAAATTATTACATTTCCTTTACATAAATTCCTCACTATACAAGGTTCACTCAAGAAATACATAAATGGGATACCTCTGCTAGACCCTCTAGGTCACCATGCTGCTGGGCCCTTGCCCCTGTCGTATGCCTCGCTGTCTGCATCTGATCCGTCTCGATCGCTGCATCCATTCCCGAACCTGTGGGGGGAGTCACCCAAGGGGTGTGAGAACTTCATCTGAGTTCCCAGTGGGTTCAACCACCGAGGAAAAGTGTCCTACACCACTTGGTCCAATGGAAGCAATAATAATAGTGCTAGGAAACTAAATCCTCAATATCAAAATGCAGCTATGCAATATAACATATCACTACACTATCTGTGTATAACCATCTACCCAGCACTACTCTGTCTAGCCACACTAGGCTGCTAAGCACCAACTCGGCCACTATGCCGCTGAATACAGGGTCCAACTAACCCGGCCACCTTGGCCACTCTATTTTTCTTTATTCTTTAGATTCTGGTGCTTTAGTTCAAGTTAACCCTCAGAAATTCTTATCCAACGGGCCCGAGCCCGGTAGTCTTGCTACCATAAGATAAGATTTCTAAGGTTGCCGATAACATCCGCAAGTGTTACCCCGCCCAACGGGGAACTTGTCATACGGGTCACTGCCCGGGAGAGGGACACTGCCCATGGCTCCGACAAGATCTACGTTTCACCCCCGAAGGTACGCCCATTTTATCTTTTTATATTTTCTTTCTTTTCTTTCTACTTTAGTTCTTAGCCTCTTTGCCTTTGAACACTTGCTTTCCTTTCTTATTCAGGCTTATAGCTCCCTTTTTGCCACTGGCAAATCACTTTCTCTTTTCTTTGAGCATTTAGCTCCTTACTTTCACTTTTAGCCATTCGAAAGTACCTCGTCCGACGGGTCACTGCCCAGGGAGTCCTGCTCCACTTGACGAGTCTCAAATTCGAAGGCGCCAATTACATTTTCTTTATGCTTTTAGCCACTTTTAGCTTGCTTTTAATCTTTGCCTTTTAGCAACAATTTTTTTCCTCTTATCCTAGGTCTTGCCATAAGGATAACTAGAGAATCTCCTGGACTCTTAAACATTTCTCTTTTATTTCTTTAACTCAAATTGAAGTTAAAGTTATTATCCATTTGCCCAGACACCCTATGACCTTCTAGGGTTATATTTGATCAACTCTTTAAACTGGGGATCTCATCCCACATTTCTGATTCCTCACTGAATCCTAGAGTTAACTAAACTTTGTTTTCCTGCTTCACCATTAACTTACAGTTACACTGACTCTAATTCCATGTTCCACTGTTATCTTAGAATTACACTGACTCTACTTTTCTGTTTTCCCTTTCATATCTCCACACTTGATCCACCTTTTCCATCCTCCTGATTCCTTACTGAATCCTAGAGTCAACTTGACTCTATTTCCTGTCTGTGAGTTTAAACTCTTCTAGCTCAACTTAGGTTCTCTTTACCTAAGTCCCATGTCATACTTGTCCTAGAGTTCCATGACTCTATGCTGACCTCTAGTTCACCTTAGGTTTCCTTACCTAAGTTCCATGTCATACTCATCCTAGAGTTCCTTGACTCTATGTTGAACACTAGTTCTCCTTAGGTTCTCTTTACCTAAGTTCCATGTCATATACACCCTAGAGTTTTCTGACTCTATGTTGATCACTCTATCCAGTGTCTTTAGGTTATCACCTAAGACCATGCCACTCATCCTTCCTAGGATAACTCCTAAGTTGATGTCACTCGTCAAACCCCTAAACTAGGTTTTCTCCTAGTCTTACTACCAACAAGTTCTGTTCCCTTATATCACATGATTCCTAGGGTTGTACCCTAACATGATCACAGTCATCAAGTAATTACTCATTTCTACGCATTCAATTATTTTCATATCCATCATAAAAATAATATTTATTCTCTAAGTCCTTTTTGCACATGAAAATGAATTATCTCCTTTTGGCAACCGACAGTTGCATTTATCATCTGTGTCCATCTACACATACAAATTTATCCCCTATTGTGGATAAATCATAAATATCACTTTTCCTCTAAATTTCTCTACACATGCACATATATCATCTGTTATTGGCAACCAACAGTTGCTCTTTTTATCTGTGTTCCTCTAAACATGCAATCTTATTCATAATTACCTAACGCCTCTAACAGGCTACTATCATGCTTCGAATCGAAAAGCAAAGGAGCAAGGGGAGAGGTCACCCAATTTCGGTAGAATTCCCCACCTTGTAGTGTACCCAATTGCTTGTAGACACTTGCAATTGGTCTCCGCGCGATTCCACTTGTCCCCTCGAGCTTGCACGCAAAACGGTGCGCATCCCTCGAGTCCGCACGCAAAACGGTGCACGGCCACCAAACCTGCACGCAAAACGGTGCACATCACTAAAAACCCGCACGCAAAACGATGCGCGTCATTTCAATCTGCACGCAAAATGGTGCGCGTTAAATCAACCTGCACGCGAAACGGTGCACGTACCTCGAATCTGCACGCAAAACGGTGCACGTCTGACTTTAGGGTTGCACGCAAAACGATGCATATTTTTCCTAGCCCTACACGAAAAATAATGCAAAATATTAGCATCTGCATGTAAAACGGTGCGTATTGGTCCAACCTTCACGCAAAACAGAGCACGTACCTCGTATTGGCACGCAAAACGGTGCACTTTCCTCTAGTCCTGCACGCAAAACGATGCGTCATATTAGAGACTGCACACCAAAACGGTGCGCGCTAATTCGATCGGCACGCAAAACGGAGCACGTACCTCAAATCTGCACGCAAAACGGTGCACGCTTAACTTTAGGGTTGCACGTAAAATGGTGCACGTTTTTCTAGCCCTGCACGAAAATGATGTATAATTATTAGAGACTGCACGCAAAACGATGCGCGACAGCACAAATTGCGCGCAAAATAGAACACGTACCTCGGGTTGGCACGCAAAACGGTGCACTTTTCTTTTTCAACGTTGCACGCAAAACGGTGTATGTTTTCCGGGTTTGCGTCCAAAACTGCGCATATTTCCGAATTCGCACGTAAAACGGTGCATTTCTTCCACAACTAGCACGCAAAATGAGGCGCGCCAAAACTGTCCGCGACAGTCCTTGCGCAACGGTACAGTAGAACTCAGTCCCTAACACGCAAAACGGCACGGGGTTAAATCTAATGCCTAAAATAACGTCTCAAAACTGTGCCAAAAATACCGTAAAAACGACGAACGGAGCCTACCTTGACAGCGTCGCGCCGCCCCACGCGAATACACGCGATCCCCAGACTGCTTGGAGCATCTTGCGCGCTCCACGAAATCCCCCACCTTCCTCTCTCTCTCTCTCTCTCTCTCTCTCTCTCTCTCTCTCTCTCGTGCTCGGGTGGAGAAGAAAAGGAAGAAGGAGAGGAAGAATGGCGGTGCGGGGGAGGAAGGAAGAAGAAGAAGAGAAGGAGAAAAGAAAGGAGAGGGGTGGACCGTGGACCGGGTTCACGGTCCCCCCCCCCCCCCCCCCCCAATGGGGAATCTTGGGTGGCGGTCCACAAGGCAAGGAGGCGCGCACCGGGTCCAGGCAGCGCCCCTACGCCACATGGCGCGCGTCCTGCGCGCCACGCGGGCGGCACCCGCGCCTTGTGCAGCACGCCTCTGCAGCCTCGGAATTCACGCCCGTCATTCCGGAAATTCGTTTTGTCCTGTTTTCTGTCCATTTTTCGTCCGTTTCCGTCTAAATTTGACAGGTGGTTTCGTTTCAGCTTAATTTATCACAGAAAATTTTAAATTTTCAGTTTGGGCCATTTCTTGACCACCAAAAGCCTCGCTGTATCCAGAATCGCTGGCGGATCCCGTTCTCGCAATCCGGGTATCCGATCAACACGAAATTTTTATTGTGACCTTAAAACATAATTATACAGCTCTTGTAATTTTCTCAGAATTTTTTGACACTGTTGGCGGAGCCCGTTCTCACTATCGGGTATCCGATCAACGCGAAACTTTTTCTGTGGTCTTAAAACATATTTATGGGGCTCCCGTAATTTTCTCGGAATTTTCCGACACTGCGAATTTTGCACTAAAAATCTGGGCCCCCTTTCTCAAATAAATTTTTAGATCTCTCCATTTTAATCCGATTTGGGCCTAACTCGCGTCCAAATGTTCCTTACTTCCCCAACTTTCATAACACTAGTATTTCATACCACCTTTATTTACATTTATTTATGTGCCGAAAATTCGGTACATTACAGTATCTTATTCGCTATTGCTTGTCACTTTAAAATAAAACTTTTTCAAATGGACGTTAAGAGCACGTTTTTAAATGGATTTTTAAATGAGGAAGTTTATGTGGCTCAACCGAAAGGTTTTGTAGACTGTAAACTACCTAACCATGTTTTTCGTTTGAAAAAGGCTCTTTACGGTTTAAAACAAGCACCGCGAGCGTGGTACAAAAGGTTGACAAAGCACCTTTTGGAGAAGGGCTATACTCGAGGGGGAGCAGACATGACTCTCTTTGTGAAGCATTATCAAAATAACTTCATTGTTGCGCAAATCTATGTCGATGACATTGTATTTGGAGCAACAAAGGATAATGATGCTTCTAAATTCGCAGAAACCATGGAAAGCGAATTTGAGATGTCTATAATGGGCGAACTGACATACTTTCTTGGATTGCGAGTGAAACAAAATGGTGAAGATATCCATCTGTGTCAATCCAAGTATGCAAAGGAGTTGGTAAAGAAATTCGGATTAGAAGATTCTAAAGATTTTCCTACTCCTATGGGAACTAGCAATAAGGGATTAGGAAGTGAATCTCTTAGTGATAGTGTAGACGAGAAACTCTATCGAAGTATGATTGGAAGTCTACTCTACCTCACAGCTAGTCGCCCGGACATATCCTTTAGTGTTGGGATCTGCGCGAGATATCAGTCAGCACCAAAGGAGGATCACCTGAAAGCGGTGAAACGGATCATCCGGTACGTCAAAGGAACTGTAAACTTCGGAATTTGGTATCCTATGGGAACAAGTCTTGACATTATAGGATATTCAGATGCCGATTGGGCAGGATCAGTGGATGATCGGAAAAGTACGAGTGGTGCATGTTTTTATCTTGGCCATTGTCTTGTTGCATGGCATAGTAAAAAGCAAAACTGCATTGCACTCTCAACTGCCGAAGCGGAATATATCTCAGCGGGTAGTTGTTCAACTCAACTCATTTGGATGACAAGCGTGTTGAGCGACTTCCGGATTTCAGCAACTTCGGTAACTGTTTTATGTGACAACACTAGTGCTATAACCATTTCAAAAAACCCTGTGTTGCACTCAAGAACAAAACACATTGAACTTAGATATCATTTTCTTAGAGAGCTAGTTGAATCAAATATTCTTCAAATTTCCTACATTTCAACTGAAGATCAATTAGCTGACATTTTAACAAAACCTTTGGATCAAAAACGTTTTATTCATTTGCGTAAAGCAATTGGAATGCTTTCTTTGAAATAACCTCTTTTTGAAACTCTTGTTTAGGTTAGGTTTTGTTTTTGTGTTTTTGTTCATTATCTATGCTTAGACATAGGACATTAATTGAGCATTAGTTTTATTGACTTTAATTGCATCTTTTTATATGTCTAGAAATTTATTATGCTTTGGATATCATAATAATTCATTTGATGCAATGATCATTTATGTGAATTAAATCATCTTTGTTTTGATCAAAGTCAATTTCTCTCTCAATGATCTCTTGGTATAGTTTTTATCTTATTTGACTATTTAGTCGAGTATGAAATCGAGATCAATATTTGGTTGAATACTTTATATCTTAAATAATTGATAGCCAATTGAGGGGGAGTCAAAGAAATATTATGCTCAAAAGATGTGGAAAGAGTTACATCCCAATGAGGAGTGTGAAAACTACCACCACATGGAGGAAAGAGCTATCACCTCGGTCGTCCGAGTACTGTGTGCAGCTACCACATGTATACCAAGCAAGGTTTTTCAAGTTTGATTAAATAAAATACATGTTGAAATACTTGACTCTGTCAAAATTTCAAGGTTGGTATAAGATGGGAATTTTTATGAAAGATGCTCAAAGAGCCACTCTCCTCAATAAATTGACTAGATATATTATCTAACTTATCTGGGATTTCAGACATCTATTGAGCTTGGTATTTCATTTTCTTTACCAAATTGATGATTTGATAAAGGCATTACTCATAAGATCATGTTAGATGTGATTGAAGTTGTTCAACTTTAAGGGATTTAATTTTTATAAATTTTCGTTTCATTTGTTGGATGTTATTGATAGATTTGGCATAATCTATTTCTTGTTGTATGAAACGATGATTTTCATTTAAAGTTGATACACAAAAGTGCTTACAATCTTTTTCTGGATTTTCTAGAATTTTTCTGAATTTTTCTAAAGAAAAAGTTGGAGGCGATCCGGATTGGACAAGCCGATCCGGATCCCGAACGCAGGTATTCTCTGCGGGTAGCCGATCCGGATCGGATTCACGAACTGATCCGGATCGCGGCTAGGGTTTTATATAGAACAAAAGGGTTTTGATTTCTTTTTACTTCAATCTTTTGTTCAAAAGTGTCCAGAGCTTCTCTCTCTAGAATTCATCCGTCTTGGAAGCTTACAAACTCAAGTTCTTCGATTCTAAGTAAGTTTTATTGATCAAAATCTCAGTTTTTCACAGTTTTTCATATTCTTCCTCAGAACGTGATGAAATTTCTGTATCTTTTTCGTTTGTGGATGGTTTTTGATCAAATTTCTTTTGAAATAAGAACTCTGGGTAGATTAGTTTTGATTATATGCTAGGTATTCTCATGATAAACGGATTTTTGGCCTTCGATTTCAAAAATTTCGGTTTTAGGGCATATAATGGGAATTTTCGAAAATCATGCGATTGATCTATTTTTAAAATTCTTTTTGCAAAACTAATTTGATTCTTAGTCTCTCTACACGATAATGATTGTTTGGGTACGATTTTTCAAATTTTTGAAAATTAACAATTTTTTCGTGTTCTTGAGTTGTTGCCCACAGGACCTTATTTCTCACAAGAAACTTGTAGCAATGGTGATCACCTGGATCATCTTTCTTCTGGCTGCTATGGTTCATACAAGAGATACTATCAAGCCCAAGAAAGCTAAAAGGGCGAAGAAAACAAAGGATGATTCCGATACGGACTCTGAGACGGAATCCATTGATTGGGATGAGCTTTAAGTTGAAGCAATTACTCCCACTGCTTCGAAAGGGAAAGCCCCTGCAGAGACATCAAAGGCAAAGGCTCCGCCCACTGCTGTTGAAAAAGGAAAAGCTCCAATGGAAGAAACTCCTGTGAAAACAAAAAGAAAAAGACTTGCTCGACGGCTTGGACGAGCTCGGGGTATTGAAATAAATGAACCATGTCAAGAGGAAACAAAGAATATCCCTCAAACTGAAACTGAATCTGAAGACGAAGAAGATTGGGACACATTTCTTAATGAAGTACAACAAGGTATTGATGAAGAAAATAAGTTTTACCTAAAGAACAAGAAGCTGATGAAGTCTTCCTCAACGATTAAGCAGTACACAAGGAAAAAGAATTCGCCAAGCAATGGAATTCAAATCAATGAACCTCTTGACAATTCACATTCTCTGCCAAGAAGATCTCCTCGGAATGAAGGTCAGACTGCTCCGTCAGCTGTCACACAACGTTCTTCAACTTCCAGAAGAATCAACCAAAAGGCAAACCTAGTGTCTTCCATCAATCAAGAACAAAATAAACTGGCTCTGGAACTCAGAAAGATGTCCACGGACATACATAAGATGAAACACGAATGTTCTACGATTTCGGGAATGCTTAAAGGAATTTTGAACAAACTGAGATGTAGTGCATCTGAAGACTCTGACTCAGATGATTGATTTGTGCTCAAACTCTTCTTTTTCTTGTGCAGATTTTTAATCTTTTCTTGTGCAGGTTTTAAGTTTTAGTTTTTAGTTTTAGTTCTCACATTTTTGGTTCTTGCACTTGTTAACTTTTCTCTCCATTTTGGTAATTTTGGCTAAAGTTTGTGACTAAAAGGGGGAGAGAATATTAGAAAACAGTTGAACAATGAAACTTCGATTGTCCAGTTGTGAACCATGAAGGTAAGCATAACTTCAATTGTCCAGTTGTGAACCATGAAGGTAAGTATAACTTCAACTTTTGGTTTTTCTTTTGTGATTGCATGCATGCCTCGACTAACTATTTGCTAACTATTTGGGCATGTAATATAACTAACAAGTTGATGTTGACTAACAATGTTGTGACATTTGGTTTTTGAATGCATAGAAGATATGTTTTTTTTAACTATGATCCAATTACATATCTGAATGTATAAATGTCATGGTAAGTATAAATGAGTATAAACTTCATCTCTGTGTGTGGTTTTTGAATGACATAAAATTCTTGAGGTATCTAACGATTTCTTTTGTCAAGAATGATTTTTTTTGCAGAGAGTACAGATGTCTAAGTCTAGAGTCTGTTTTAGGAGTTCAACTCATGTATCTATCTTTATTTGGATCTCATTGTAAATTTTTGTTGTATGGTGATATCAACAAAAATATCTTTTTGAATTTTCTTGAGTGGATTTGTGTTTTGTCACGAAATCGCCAAAGGGGGAGATTGTTACGGAATTTGAGTTGGCATATTTCGTGAATTCGGTTAAGTCTTGAAGATTGAAGATAAAGAAGGTTGGATCATGTAACTCAATCTCAAGAAAGAAGAATTCAAAAGGATCAGGTATGTTTAACTAATTATCTTTGGCGATCCGAATACTTCTTATAGTGTAGAAACACTTGGATGAATTTCTATGTTTCTTCATCTATTTGATTCTAGGTTTTCCAAACTCAGATTTTGAGTAGAATCAAATTAATGAATACTTAGATGGTATTTCCGATCTATTTCTAATCTAAGTATTCGGCGGATCATCACCACCCAAAAACAACGATTACCCCAAAATCGGCGCGTGGACTCGCGTGGCTTTGTGGATTCAAGGTGCTACCGCTCTCGTGGATTCGGAGCGAGGTACGTTCGTGGATTCGAAGCGTGCTACTGGGTGAAGACCGTGGATTCGGTCGGACGTCGTGGAGTCGACGTTGGACGCCGTGGATTCGGCGTTGGACGCAGATCGTGGATTCGAGAAGCGTTGCGGAGCGAGCGGAGAAGATCAACTAGGAGCATATGGAAAAAGGTTGAGTTGTCTGTGAGTATGGTATATCACCTTTGTACGTGTTATAATTCTAGTGGATTTCACCGTGTTATCGGTCCCGTGGTTTTTTACTCCGGTTTGGAGTTTTCCACGTAAAAATCTCTGCGTGTTATTTATTTTTCCGCATTGGGTTTTATATCGCAAAGATTTTTGAGTGTTTATTGTTTACACCTATTCACCCCCTTCTAGGTGTTTTTTTCCCTATTTAGATCCAATTATACATAACCCAACACACGGCTCGGTCAAGCCTACCTCCGGAGTGGCACTCGAGGGGAGCGACCCACACGAGTAAAGTATCTCAGTAACAAGTATCTCTGTATAGCAGGACTTTGATCACAAATCTGATCAAAGTGGGAAAACTCAACCACTAAAGAAAGACCCGACCTCAATCGGATGCAACTAGACGATAAGTGGGAAACTCCATCCACTAGAGAAAACTGATACCCAATCTGGTGCATAGATAAGCATCCGGTCAACCGCCCAATATCCGCGGTTGCCGCAAAGCCCCACAACTAATCCAACCTGTCCCTGACATAAATGTAAAGTACCGGGGCTTTGGATAGCGCGCCGACCACACAGATGGCTTGGAGCAGAGAGTTGCCTTGAGCATGTTGTATCTGAGGTTACAGTTGATGCCGGGTTGATTCGGATCAACGCGGAAGCTCCAGCTCGATTCGGGGGTTTTCCGGGCTTTGTAGGCCGATTGAGGATGAGATTGGAAATTTCCGACTTCACCGTGGAGCGCCGGAAATTCAGGAACACTTGGAACAGGTGTACTTTCAGATTACAGCGAGGTTCGGGAGGTTCCGGACTGACGCGGAGGACCCGGAGTCAAAAAGTGAGTCGGAACCGGCAATTTTGGAGCCGGTAATTGATTTGAGCACCCCGACTCAACGGATAAGCTTTTTGAGGAGAAAAAGCTGTGGACACGTGTACTTTTGATTTACAGCGAGGTTCGGGAGGTTCCGGACTGACGCGGAGGACCCGGAGGCAAAAAGTGAGTCGGAACTGGCAATTTTGGAGCCGGTAATTGATTTGAGCACCCCGACCCAACGGATGAGCTTTTTGAAGAGAAAAAGCTGTGAGCGCGTGTATTTTCGATTTACAGCGGAGTTCGGGAGGTTCCGGGCAGCGGCGGAGGGCCCGAAGGCAAAAAGTGAGTTGGAGTTGGATTATTGGAAATAATTAATTAGTTAATTAATTAATAAAGCTTTATGCTTTATATAAAGGGCCCCAGCCTCCCTCTGCAGCAGAGAGAAAGAAAGAAAAAGGAAGAAAGAAAGAAAGGAAAAGAAAAGAGAGGAAAAGGAAAAAGAAAAGGAAGAAGAAGGGCTTTTGAGGCATTCGCGGATTTTTGGACTCGCCGTTGGAGGCCGCGTGGAGCTCGTGGGCGTGCGGCGAGCATCGTCAAGGTAAGCAAATTCTGACTTTTGGGTTTTTCGGAGGTTTATGCAGTTTTTGGAGTTTTTTGAGCTATGTGGAATTTTTAATTGGGTTTTATATTGCTAAAATCGGATTTTCGGGATTTTTCGGATTATTGGGGATTTTTTTTTATAAAATTCTGGAATTGCCGTCGCCGGCGGCCGCGCGCGCGCGCAACGGCGCACGCGCGGCGCCAGGGTGCTGCTGTTGGCAGCACCCTGCGGCGACTTGCCGCTGGGCGCGGCGCCGCGTGCAGCACAGAGCGGCACGCGGCGCTGCCTGGCCGCGCGCAGGCGCGCGCGGCAGGGCCGCGCGCGGGTGCGCGCGGCATCTCCTGGCCGCGCGCAGGCGCGCGCGGCAGGGCCGCGCGCAGGTGCGCGCGGCACCTCTTGGCCGCGCGCAGGCGCGCGCGGCATCTCCTGGCCGCGCGCAGGCGCGCGCGGCAGGGCCGCGCGCTGGGGCGCGCGGCGCCTCCTGGCCGCGCGCAGGCGCGCGCGGCGCCTCCTGGCCGCGCGCAGGCGCGCGCGGCAGGGCCGCGCGCAGGGGCGCGCGGCAGGGCCGCGCGCGTGCGCGCGGCGCCTCCTGGCCGCGCGCAGGCGCGCGCGGCAGGGCCGCGCGCAGGGGCGCGCGGCAGGGCCGCGCGCGGGTGCGCGCGGCACCCCCCTTGGCCGCGCGCAGGGGCGCGCGGCAGGGCCGCGCGCGGGCCTGCGGGCCGCGCGGGCGCGCGACCGCGCGTAGCGCCCCAGGGCGCTGCGCGGCGCGCTCCGGCACCGCGCAGCGGGTCGCTGCGCGGCGCTGCTTGGTTTGGCGCCGTGCGGCGGGCCTCCTTCGTCGCGCGGCTGGGGTTTTCGCCGCTCGGCGTGCTCCCGGACGGCGGGCGACTCCTCGGGTTGCGTGCCAACGCCGTGTTTTCGCCGTCGGAGCCCGTGGGTCGCCGTCGGCCGCTGTTTTCGCTCGCTGTTTTTGCGCAGGTTTTCGCCGTTTTTCGCGAGCAGATTGCGAGCAGTTTCGCAAGCGGTTTCGCTGTTTTCGCTCGCTGTTTTTGCGCAGGTTTTCGCCGTTTTTCGCGAGCAGGTTGCGAGCAGTTTCGCAAGCGGTTTCGCTGTTTTCGCTCGCTGTTTTTGCGCAGGTTTTCGCCGTTTTTCGCGAGCAGGTTGCGAGCAGTTTCGCAAGCGGTTTCGCTGTTTTCGCTCGCAGATTTCGCGCAGTTTCGCGCAGGTTTTCGCGCAGGTTTCCGCCGTTTTTCGCGAGCAGTTTGCGAGCGGTTTAGCGCATTTTTCGAGCAGATTTCGCGAGCGGTTTGCGCAGTTTTCGCTGGTTTTTCGCAAGCTGTTTTTGAGCAGTTTTTGCGCCGACGGAGCTATTTTCGCCGTCGGGCGCTGGTTTTCGCCGACGGGCTGTTTTTCGCCGTCGGGCGCTGATTTTTCGCTGACGGAGGCTGTTTTTCGCCGACGGATGCCTGGTTTTGACCGTTTTGATTGATTTTGCGATTTCTTCGCTTCTGGCAGCTTGCGGTGCGGTTTTTAGTTTCCGTGGGGCGCGCGGTCGTGTGGTTGGTCGCTGCGTGCTCCGATTCGCGTGCGGATTCTGGCATCGGGCTTCGTGTTGCGTGCGGACCCCTTGGAGGCCAGGTAAGCCGCTGAGCCAATTGCAAGTGTCGACGAGCAATTGGTGGCTTTCTGAGGTGGGTTGGTTTTCTCTCCAAATCTACGGACTTCCTTCTAATTCTAATGTGATAGGATTTGCATGCTAGTTTAAGTGTTTTCTTGGAACTTAACTAGCACCCCCGTCATATGTGCATGAGTTTGACCAGACCATTTGTGAACCTTAATTTGGGCTAGGTTCCTTTGTGCTTTAGACATCCCGCACTTTTCATATCCTTCGGGACTTAGAGTTTCCTCGCCCGGGTAGTGGGCTGAGTGGTCAGAGTGTTGTGGGACGGGTGTTGCACTCGGGCCCGGGGGGCCGAGTGGGGTCTGGTGGCTGGGTTAGGCCAGTGTTAGCATTTTTGGGGAGCCGTTTCAGATAAACGGTGGTCCCGGGGGTTTTCCTTTCCGCTGTTCTTCTCGTCACCACCAGGTTGGGATCGTGGTGCACGTGTGTTAGCAGGACCTTGAACCCAGAACCTTTTTGGATAAATACATGATTTTAGTCAGCCAATGTTTCTTCCAAGCCTCGCAAGGTTGCCTGAGTCGGTTCTTGTGTGATAGGACGAGGGCATTAGCCCTTCGAGGTTTGGGCATAAAACTCGATTTCAAAAGGGTTTTCCTAAAAAGACTAAAAATCATTAATAAGATGGATTTCTCTCAGATCGAATGGTTTTCTGAAATAAATGACATGGTTTCTTATAAACTTATCCACCCGAGCGGATTCGAGTGATCTGGGTTCTAAGGGCTGCTTTCTCTCTTGGGGACGTAGATGTTAGTCTCCCAGGGTTTCGGACCCTTCGTAGATCTGGCCGTGGAGTAGCTCCGGCCGTGAGTTGAGTGTTGAGTTCAGTGGAGTTGTGTTGTGGGAGCCGTGGGAGAGACGGTGGTCCCAGCTGTGTAGTACCTTCGTTGAGTGGGTCAGTGTTGTGAGTTTGAGTCGTGGAGGGTTCTCCGACTGAGTTTGTGCTTTGAGCATCGAGATACCGATCTGTTTGATCGAGGACCACAGCCTGCAGGAGCCACTTGTGAGACAGTGATACTGATGAGATACGTGAGTTCGGTGGGGTCGCACCCCTCGAACCACGCCCCGGGTACGTTGATGATTCCGAGCCTGATGAGGCTGCGATGATGATACCGAGCCTGACGAGGCTGCGATGATGCGCCTAGTTCATATACTAGAGGTCGCTTGATACCCCTGGCCGTGCTACCATGGGGTCACTGTGTGAGATTTCGAGTTTGTCCGTTGGGACACCCTGGTTGATACACCAGGGGGCGCAGGCTTGACTCGACTGGACCCTGTGGGGCAGTCGCTGAGATTTGGGATGCACTGAGAGAGTGATGGCGTAGCATGTGTCATAGTAGAGCGTCTTGGGCTTAGTACTTGTGACATATTGTCAGCAGTGAGTGACTGCATACCATCATCCATAGTCTCTTCTTATTGAGCATAGTAGATAGAGGCATGATAGCTGTAGATTCTTTTCCAGCTTATTTATCTTATCATCAGTCTTTTCTCTATCTTATGCCTCTGGTAGACTTAGTGGGCAGACCGTGGTTCTTGGAGACGGTACCCACTGAGAACTACTGTAGGATGTAGTTCTCACACCCTCTGTCGGTGACAGGTTGCTGAGGCTTTCTTCCGTTCCTGCTGTGCTTGACTGGACGGACCGAGGACAGGGAGTCGCGTGATAGTTCCCTACCAGCATTGTTACTTTAGAGAGAGGTAGATGTACCATCCCGGATTGTGGGAGTGGGTTATGGTTCTTGTTAGCTATCTCCCATTTGGATTTGTAGATGTTGTATAGGTGGACTTCTATTTGTATCATCTGATTTTGGGAGATAGGCTATGAGTTGTAGCAACTTTGTAGTTGAGAAAAATTTTATAGTACAGCTTTTTATCCGCTCTGATATCTGTGTAGCTGTAGTTTTGTCTTTTGCAGGCTAGACGCTGCGTCTGTACGGCAGTTTCCGTACAGATGGCGGATCTGTTAGCGAGCCCGGGTCGCAGTTTCGACCCCGGGGCGTGACAGATTAGAGTGGTATCAGAGCCTAGGATATAGGTCATTGAGGACTTAGAAACCCTAGGCTTGTGGTGGGACTTTAGGATGACTACGTGAGAGTCGTGACTTTTAGCGAGAGTCCAGATTGAGTTTTTACCTCTCCCTCGGGTTGGGATGAGTGATTTGATATGTTATTCTCTCAAAGTGATTATGTTGGCTGTAGACAACATAATACTTTAGGAAGGATAACAAATTTTAGACTCTCGCTGGATTGGGTCGTATGGTTGTTGTGTCCTGATGTTTGTTTTTGTTCTAGTTACTTGCGGTGCCGCCGAGACGTCGTGCAGCGACGAGCGGGCGTTTGACCTCAGCTGAGGAGCCCGGACGGCGGGCTGCCGAGCAGGCTAGGCAGGGTGAGGTACAGGATCTGCGGGCTCAGGTGGCCCAGATGTCGGAGGCGTTGCGGCGCCAGGAGAAGAACATGGAGCGTGTGTTGCGCATGTTTGAGCTGAGAGCATCTCCCGGGGCATCGCCAGTAGTACTCCAGCCGCGACATTATCGATTTCGACCCTGGTCGCACCACTGATGGTGCAGGAGCAGCGAGAGGTTGCCAACCGATTATTCTACTTCATCCAGTCCCATCCCCTGCAGATTTTGGGATTTAAGTTGGGGGCCTTGGGAGGCCGAGAACTGGATCGCTGCTATGGAAAAGCTGTTCAAGGATTGTTCATCCAGGAGAAGCATCAGGGCGCTTGATCTTGCGCCTTTCGTTTGGGACGCCGAGAGTTGGTGGCGTCGGGTTCGTCCTGTTGGACCACCGAGAGCGAGTTTTCGCGATGGTTGAGCAGTGGGCCCCTTGACACCCAGGTTGAGGCTTCGGGGTTGTTTATGTTGAGAGGGGACTGCACCTGGATATCTATCGCATTGTGTATTCTCGGCAAGTGCCGACCGTTGATGCAGCGATTGGGCATGTGCGATGGATTGACCGGGGATCACTGATCACGTCCAGGAGGGACGGAGATCGAGGGACCAGCTCCAGAGAGAGAGTCTTCCAGTATTGCCTGATTTCGGGATAGTGGAGTGGATCGAGGTTGCCATGGTGCCAGCCCCAGGATCATGTGTCTCAGAGGAGACAGAGACCTGGAGGTTCTCGGCGGTTGAGGTGCCGAGATAGTGGATTGGAGACCGAGTTAGTGGTCGACATGGTTATGGAACCTTGCAGCCGGGGCTATGCCCGGTTAGTGTTCAGAACCCGGTAGGGGCTTTCTGAGCTTGCCTCGCAGTCAGGTGGATCGACTGAGGCCTCGATTGTTAGGATTTGAAGAATCGAGTTCTCCAGCTGTGTTTGAACGGGTTAGCAGCCGGACCCGTCGTGGACATTTGGATTTGTTTCCGAAGTGGCTTAGGGCTTCAAGATCACTGGAGATAGTGCAGCAACTCCTAGAGAGGGAGATGTTGGTTGCCTCGTCGAGAGATGTACCTGCGAAACTTGATTGTTTTGGTCGCCAAAGAGCAACGGAGGAGTTTTGCCTTTTTGGAGACTTCGATTTTTGGAAGCCACCAGCCGCAGAGGTTTATGTTTATAGACTTGAGTTTACGCGGGGAGTTTGGACCGTGATTTTCGTCTGATAGGAAGAAGCGTAATTGAATCCTCGCACTTTATCGGCTTTTCTTCGTTGGAGTCGAACAAGGATTTGAGCTATCAGAAGCAACCGAAGAAATTCTTGCTTGTGAAGTTATGGAATTTACGGTTGGTTTTACCGGTGAAGGTTCGGTGGTGCCAGTATGTTGAGTTAGAGCGACCACCTGAGGGCCGAGAGGATGAGTTTGGGTTGCCGATTGGTGGGCGCCAGGTTAGCGGATCGCTTGGTACTTGGTATGACTTCCTTTCCTTGTGGTTGAGATCAGAGTTTTGCACCCCTACTTGGTTGAGTTGGTGGATTGTGGTTTTGGGTTGCGGCTACAGCAGGGACAACTTCAACATCTCTCTCTCCTTGTTTTCCCGTTTCATCACCGGAAATAGCGGGCGGAGCGAAAAATTTTGAAGGACTACTCCAGAGATGGAGGCGATGCTGGAACCTGTTCTTGTTTTGATCGGGGCGAAGGCATCGGTCCTTTGGAAATTTTGGACTTTTCGCTATTTTCGGCTGCTTTTCTTGAGAGAGAGTTGGAGTTGATGTTATTCTTGATGTGGGTTTCTTGTGGTAGGGTGAGTGTTTTGGTTTCGGGGACGAAACCTTTTGAAGGAGGGGAGAATGTAAAGTACCGGGGCTTTGGATAGCGCGCCGACCACACAGATGGCTTGGAGCAGAGAGTTGCCTTGAGCATGTTGTATCTGAGGTTACAGTTGATGCCGGGTTGATTCGGATCAACGCGGAAGCTCCAGCTCGATTCGGGGGTTTTCCGGGCTTTGTAGGCCGATTGAGGATGAGATTGGAAATTTCCGACTTCACCGTGGAGCGCCGGAAATTCAGGAACACTTGGAACAGGTGTACTTTCAGATTACAGCGAGGTTCGGGAGGTTCCGGACTGACGCGGAGGACCCGGAGGCAAAAAGTGAGTCGGAACTGGCAATTTTGGAGTCGGTAATTGATTTGAGCACCCCGACCCAACGGATGAGCTTTTTGAAGAGAAAAAGCTGTGAGCGCGTGTATTTTCGATTTACAGCGGAGTTCGGGAGGTTCCGGGCAGCGGCGGAGGGCCCGAAGGCAAAAAGTGAGTTGGAGTTGGATTATTGGAAATAATTAATTAGTTAATTAATTAATAAAGCTTTATGCTTTATATAAAGGGCCCCAGCCTCCCTCTGCAGCAGAGAGAAAGAAAGAAAAAGGAAGAAAGAAAGAAAGGAAAAGAAAAGAGAGGAAAAGGAAAAAGAAAAGGAAGAAGAAGGGCTTTTGAGGCATTCGCGGATTTTTGGACTCGCCGTTGGAGGCCGCGTGGAGCTCGTGGGCGTGCGGCGAGCATCGTCAAGGTAAGCAAATTCTGACTTTTGGGTTTTTCGGAGGTTTATGCAGTTTTTGGAGTTTTTTGAGCTATGTGGAATTTTTAATTGGGTTTTATATTGCTAAAATCGGATTTTCGGGATTTTTCGGATTATTGGGGATTTTTTTTTATAAAATTCTGGAATTGCCGTCGCCGGCGGCCGCGCGCGCGCGCAACGGCGCACGCGCGGCGCCAGGGTGCTGCTGTTGGCAGCACCCTGCGGCGACTTGCCGCTGGGCCCGGCGCCGCGTGCAGCACAGAGCGGCACGCGGCACTGCCTGGCCGCGCTGGGGCGCGCGCGGCAGGGCCGCGCGCGGGTGCGCGCGGCATCTCCTGGCCGCGCGCAGGCGCGCGCGGCAGGGCCGCGCGCTGGGGCGCGCGGCAGGGCCGCGCGCAGGTGCGCGCGGCACCTCTTGGCCGCGCGCAGGCGCGCGCGGCAGGGCCGCGCGCGTGCGCGCGGCATCTCCTGGCCGCGCGCAGGCGCGCGCGGCAGGGCCGCGCGGCAGGGCCGCGCGCAGGTGCGCGCGGCGCCTCCTGGCCGCGCGCAGGCGCGCGCGGCAGGGCCGCGCGCAGGGGCGCGCGGCAGGGCCGCGCGCGTGCGCGCGGCGCCTCCTGGCCGCGCGCAGGGGCGCGCGGCAGGGCCGCGCGCGGGTGCGCGCGGCACCCCCCTTGGCCGCGCGCAGGGGCGCGCGGCAGGGCCGCGCGCGTGCGCGCGGCACTTCCTGGCCGCGCGCAGGGGCGCGCGGCAGGGCCGCGCGCGGGCCTGCGGGCCGCGCGGGCGCGCGACCGCGCGTGGCGCCCCAGGGCGCTGCGCGGCGCGCTCCGGCACCGCGCAGCGGGTCGCTGCGCGGCGCTGCTTGGTTTGGCGCCGTGCGGCGGGCCTCCTTCGTCGCGCGGCTGGGGTTTTCGCCGCTCGGCGTGCTCCCGGACGGCGGGCGACTCCTCGGGTTGCGTGCCAACGCCGTGTTTTCGCCGTCGGAGCCCGTGGGTCGCCGTCGGCCGCTGTTTTCGCTCGCTGTTTTTGCGCAGGTTTTCGCCGTTCTTCGCGAGCAGATTGCGAGCAGTTTCGCAAGCGGTTTCGCTGTTTTCGCTCGCTGTTTTTGCGCAGGTTTTCGCCGTTTTTCGCGAGCAGGTTGCGAGCAGTTTCGCAAGCGGTTTCGCTGTTTTCGCTCGCTGTTTTTGCGCAGGTTTTCGCCGTTTTTCGCGAGCAGGTTGCGAGCAGTTTCGCAAGCGGTTTCGCTGTTTTCGCTCGCAGATTTCGCGCAGTTTCGCGCAGGTTTTCGCGCAGGTTTCCGCCGTTTTTCGCGAGCAGTTTGTGAGCGGTTTAGCGCATTTTTCGAGCAGATTTCGCGAGCGGTTTGCGCAGTTTTCGCTGGTTTTTCGCAAGCTATTTTTGAGCAGTTTTTGCGCCGACGGAGCTGTTTTCGCCGTCGGGCGCTGGTTTTCGCCGACGGGCTGTTTTTCGCCGTCGGGCGCTGATTTTTCGCTGACGGAGGCTGTTTTTCGCCGACGGATGCCTGGTTTTGACCGTTTTGATTGATTTTGCGATTTCTTCGCTTCTGGCAGCTTGCGGTGCGGTTTTTAGTTTCCGCGGGGCGCGCGGTCGTGTGGTTGGTCGCTGCGTGCTCCGATTCGCGTGCGGATTCTGGCATCGGGCTTCGTGTTGCGTGCGGACCCCTTGGAGGCCAGGTAAGCCGCTGAGCCAATTGCAAGTGTCGACGAGCAATTGGTGGCTTTCTGAGCTGGGTTGGTTTTCTCTCCAAGTCTACGGACTTCCTTCTAATTCTAATGTGATAGGATTTGCATGCTAGTTTAAGTGTTTTCTTGGAACTTAACTAGCACCCCCGTCATATGTGCATGAGTTTGACCAGACCATTTGTGAACCTTAATTTGGGCTAGGTTCCTTTGTGCTTTAGACATCCCGCACTTTTCATATCCTTCGGGACTTAGAGTTTCCTCGCCCGGGTAGTGGGCTGAGTGGTCAGAGTGTTGTGGGACGGGTGTTGCACTCGGGCCCGGGGGGCCGAGTGGGGTCTGGTGGCTGGGTTAGGCCAGTGTTAGCATTTTTGGGGAGCCGTTTCAGATAAACGGTGGTCCCGGGGGTTTTCCTTTCCGCTGTTCTTCTCGTCACCACCAGGTTGGGATCGTGGTGCACGTGTGTTAGCAGGACCTTGAACCCAGAACCTTTTTGGATAAATACATGATTTTAGTCAGCCAATGTTTCTTCCAAGCCTCGCAAGGTTGCCTGAGTCGGTTCTTGTGTGATAGGACGAGGGCATTAGCCCTTCGAGGTTTGGGCATAAAACTCGATTTCAAAAGGGTTTTCCTAAAAAGACTAAAAATCATTAATAAGATGGATTTCTCTCAGATCGAATGGTTTTCTGAAATAAATGACATGGTTTCTTATAAACTTATCCACCCGAGCGGATTCGAGTGATCTGGGTTCTAAGGGCTGCTTTCTCTCTTGGGGACGTAGATGTTAGTCTCCCAGGGTTTCGGACCCTTCGTAGATCTGGCCGTGGAGTAGCTCCGGCCGTGAGTTGAGTGTTGAGTTCAGTGGAGTTGTGTTGTGGGAGCCGTGGGAGAGACGGTGGTCCCAGCTGTGTAGTACCTTCGTTGAGTGGGTCAGTGTTGTGAGTTTGAGTCGTGGAGGGTTCTCCGACTGAGTTTGTGCTTTGAGCATCGAGATACCGATCTGTTTGATCGAGGACCACAGCCTGCAGGAGCCACTTGTGAGACAGTGATACTGATGAGATACTTGAGTTCGGTGGGGTCGCACCCCTCGAACCACGCCCCGGGTGCGTTGATGATTCCGAGCCTGATGAGGCTGCGATGATGATACCGAGCCTGACGAGGCTGCGATGATGCGCCTAGTTCATATACTAGAGGTCGCTTGATACCCCTGGCCGTGCTACCATGGGGTCACTGTGTGAGATTTCGAGTTTGTCCGTTGGGACACCCTGGTTGATACACCAGGGGGCGCAGGCTTGACTCGACTGGACCCTGTGGGGCAGTCACTGAGATTTGGGATGCACTGAGAGAGTGATGGCGTAGCATGTGTCATAGTAGAGCGTCTTGGGCTTAGTACTTGTGACATATTGTCAGCAGTGAGTGACTGCATACCATCATCCATAGTCTCTTCTTATTGAGCATAGTAGATAGAGGCATGATAGCTGTAGATTCTTTTCCAGCTTATTTATCTTATCATCAGTCTTTTCTCTATCTTATGCCTCTGGTAGACTTAGTGGGCAGACCGTGGTTCTTGGAGACGGTACCCACTGAGAACTACTGTAGGATGTAGTTCTCACACCCTCTGTCGGTGACAGGTTGCTGAGGCTTTCTTCCGTTCCTGCTGTGCTTGACTGGACGGACCGAGGACAGGGAGTCGCGTGATAGTTCCCTACCAGCATTGTTACTTTAGAGAGAGGTAGATGTACCATCCCGGATTGTGGGAGTGGGTTATGGTTCTTGTTAGCTATCTCCCATTTGGATTTGTAGATGTTGTATAGGTGGACTTCTATTTGTATCATCTGATTTTGGGAGATAGGCTATGAGTTGTAGCAACTTTGTAGTTGAGAAAAATTTTATAGTACAGCTTTTTATCCGCTCTGATATCTGTGTAGCTGTAGTTTTGTCTTTTGCAGGCTAGACGCTGCGTCTGTACGGCAGTTTCCGTACAGATGGCGGATCTGTTAGCGAGCCCGGGTCGCAGTTTCGACCCCGGGGCGTGACAATAAATGTCTCGGCTACACTACCCCAGACCCCTGCTCGCGCCCGAGCAACACAGACCGCCCGACTAACAAGGAAGGAGAAAAGGATAACGTGGTTTCTCCTAAGTTAAATTCCAATAAGTAGTGCAGCAGTAAAAGATGGCCTAACTACATGTCCATTCAAGCATGCTTTTGTCCTTGGAAACAATAAAAGAGAGTAAAACATAGTAGCAAAGCATACTACAATATTCCTACTATGATATACCAATCTCGCATAAATAGGCTACTGAATAACCAGGTATGATCTCTATATCATCTAGTGTGGGATAAATATAATTTGTCTATCGCATGCTAAGTCTCTCGTTTAACGAGCATGTACAATTGTCAGGTAAACATCAATCCACATGATCTAGGCCGTTTCCATACTTACCTCTCGCTCATAACGGTTGTACATCAAATATGCCTGCTATCAGTCATAGAGGGGTGACATCCCCACAAGTGCACCTACGTTCATTATAACATAAACACCTTATACAGTTACCAATATCAAGCTTACCCACCTGAAGTGCTCTCAATCCAAGGCAAACCTGGGGTCGGTGAAGAGCGTGGCCACCTGCACGCACAATCCGCTGAACTCGTATGCACGGTACATGTCGCGCAAACCTCGGCTCCTAGCAGTGTTCCGAAACACTTGCGAACCCTCCTGGGTACCACAAAAAGGTCCAAAGTTACACTTTATGCTAAAATATACGAGTATACACCAACTGCTGAAACCATCCCCGAAGATGTGCAATTTTCATCTGCAGAACGGACTCTGAAAAATCCACCAAAAATACGGACGCGATCGTCGCGTCGAGCCCTTCGAAACGAGTACCTGCACGCCAAAATCTGAGTCCCGGAGACCAATTTACAAATTCCACAACGCGGTGAGCGCGAAAGTCCACAATATACACATCTGTATCACATTGCACAGGAGAACGGGAAAAGTATACCTTCGGGCAATTCCCGGAAAATCCCAAAAAATATGGTGATAATCCTCGCATCGAGTAGATGAAAAATGTGTATAGGCTCGCCTCGATCCGACGCTCGTACAACAAGTTGCACGCAAAACGGTGCACACTTTACGAGTCCACGCGCAAAACGAGGCGCGTTCAAAACGCCAGCAGCAGTCCGCGCAGTAAAACGGCACAGTAAAACACGGTCCCTAACACACACGAGAGCAAGGGGTCAAATCCAATGTCCAAAATGACGCTCCAAAACTGTGCTAAAAATACCGCAAAACTAACACGCGGGACGTACCTCGACCGCGTCGCGCCGCCCAACCGTCTCCTCGGAACACCTCGCGCGCTTCGCGAGGTCCACGGCGCACCATCGCACCCAACCAAAATCCCCTCCTCACACCCTCTCTCGCTCGGTTGGAGAAAAAAGAAAAGAAAATGGACGAGGAATGGTGTGCGTGGAAGGAAGAAGAAGAAGAAGAAAAGGAGGAGAAAGGTGGTCCACGGGTCCGGTCCACGGTGCACTGTCCAATGGGGAGCCACCGCCAGCCGGTCCACCACACTCGGGCGCGTGCACCCGGCCCAGGCACGCGCCTGCCTGCCCATGCGGCACGCGGCCAGCGTGCCACGCGGGCGCGGTTGCCGCGCGCCACATGGGCGCGTGACACCCAGCGCCGCGCAGGCGCGGGACATGCCGCGCGACACACGGGCGCGCGCCCCCAGCGCGTGACCGCGCGCGCCAGTGGGGGTCCGCCACGTGGCGGCCCCCGCGCGCCACGTGCCGCAGGCGCGCTTCCCCAGCGCGCCTGCCTACCGCGCCCACGCGCGCCGTACGCGCCTCGAACTGCACGCCAGCGCCGCCCTGGGATCCGTGCCATGTCGCCTCGAGATCCGCGCACGAGCCTCGAAAAACGCGCGCGTCAACCGGTCTCCGAAAAAAACAAGTAGATAGTCCATTCTCAACGATTTCGCGCACTAAATCTAAATACGGTGTCCGTTTCTCCAAATTCTCATCCGAAAATTTGCCAAAAGCCCCCGGAAAGCCCACTTGATCCGATTTTCGTGCCGGGTCCATTCCTAAAGTCCGATTTGCCAAATTCCAACTCTAAAAATTCCCGAAGGCATCCGGAGAGGTGATCCTTTATCTAAACTTCGCCCCGAGTCCAATTTAATATCCATTGCGCGTGAAATCACGTCTAAGCGTTCGACGGGGCCATCTGACTATTCTCTTGATCCAATTAACACATCGAGTCCATCAAAAGTGTCCAATTGGTGCACAAACACCACCGACGCGCCACAAAGGCCTCCAGAAGCTGCTGGTCAACTAGTAATCTCGTCGTGGGGATCCGGGTCCTCACATATCAGGGGTAGATTTATCAGATGCAAAGTGAAAAGCTTCATCTACTTTAATATTTATAGATTCTACCATCGTTTTAGATTCCAAGTTAAATACCCGATATGCTCTACTGTTTGTAGAATAACCCATGAAAATCCCTTCGTCACTTCGAGAGTCAAATTTTTTAAGATTTTCGCGGTCACGTAAAATGTAACAACGACTCCCAAAGATACGAAAATATTTGATATTTGGTTTTCTACAAAACCACAGCTCATATGGTGTATTTAAAGTTTCCGGGCGCAAATACACTCAATTAATTATATAGACGACGGTGTTCACAGCTTCAGCCCAAAAATATAACGGTAAATTCCGGCTATGAAGCATCACACGCGCCATCTCTTGAACAACCCTATTTTTGCGCTCAACTACACCATTCTGCTGAGGTGTATAGGGTGCTGAGAATTCATGTTTTATGCCGTTGGAAGTGCAAAAATCAATGAATTTAGAATTAATGAATTCTCCACCTCTATCACTTCGAATACGAACGATCTTTTCATTTTTCTCAATCATAATACGATGACAAATCTCATGAAAAGAGTCGAAAGTATCCGCTTTCTCTTTTAAAAATGTTACCCATGAATATCTAGAGAAATCATCAACCAAAAGAAAAATATACCATTTACCTCCCAAAGATGGTTGACGAGTCGGCCCCATTAAGTCCATGTGCAATAGTTCTAAAGGCCGTTTGGTACCAACGTGGTTCAAGTTCTTGTGTGCAGCCCTTGATTGTTTTCCCTTTTGACAACCTCCACACACAATGTTTTCTTTAAATAAAAGTTTAGGAACCCCCTTAACCACGTCTGTATTTGAAATCCTTGCTAGTTCTTTAAAATTAATGTGACCTAGTCTTTCATGCCAAAGAGTTTCATTATCCAAAGAAACTAGGTTACATTTTTCAGAAATTTTGTTTGAAACAACATAGCAATTATTTTGAGATCTAACCCCTTTCAAAAAGAATACATGGTCCTTATCAGTTACAATACATTCTGTTGAAGAAAAATTAACTGAGAAACCATTGTCACAAAGTTGACTTATACTAAGGAGGTTAGTCTTTAGGCCTTCAACAAATAAGACATTGTTCAAAACCGGGCCTTCTGGAATAGCGATTGTTCCCTTTCCAACAATTTTGGAAGAACGACCGTCTCCGAAAACAACATGTCCTCCGGAGATTTTTTCTAAATTTTGAAAGCAGTTTTTGTCACCGGTCATGTGACGGGAACATCCACTATCCAGATACCAAGACGAGTTGTCATAAGCATGTAAAGAAGTATGAACAACAAGACAAGGGAAGATTTCACCTTTGCGCACCCAAACCTTTTTGGACTGCGTCGGCAATGTTCGTGAAGTTATTCTCCTTGGTGAAAGCGTCTTGTTTGATTCATTTCTTGACATCGTCTTGCGAGGTGAACTACCAAGGCTCTTTTCCTTTGAAAAATTTTCCTTTGATTTCCGGGGAATCACCTTTTTGGTAGTTGTTGCAAGAGGCGCTTGAATTGATCGTTTTGCTCCCATCTTGCAATTTCTTCTAATGTGCCTGCAAAACCACAACGAAAACATACCTTTGTTCTTGACGATCCCGAAGAGGGTGAGGTAGGGTTGTTGTCGTTGTATGCTGTAAATTCCGTCGTCGGAGGAGGAGATACCGACTGGGGCACAAAAACTGTTCCACTCGAACTAGGACTGTCTCCAGTTTGAGTGTATCCGAGGCCGAATCGGTTTGTTTGACCAAGACCAAGCATCTTATCCAACTTACTCCTTCCAGAAGAAAATCACTTTAAATCATCCTTGAGTTGGAAAATGGTCTTCGTCATTTCCATTTTTTCCTGACGAGCCTCGGAATAGAGCTTTAAGAAGTAACTTGCTTTGTCTACCATTTTTACGTGTTCCTTCTCAAAATGCTCATTTTTCTCTTGAAGTGAAACATTTGCTTTTATCAGGTTATCCCTTTCCACTTCAAGACCGGTTGAGAGAGAAGTTGCCCTTTTTACTTCTTCTTCGAGATCCTGCAATCTCCCTCTCAATCCCTCAAAAGTTTATGATAGGCTAAAACAAAATCTTCACCTTCAGAATTACTCGATTCATCATCTGTTGCGGTTTTTTCAACCTGGGAGGAGTTGGACAATGAATCTGATGTACTTGCCATTAAGCACATGAAGGGTGAAGATGTGGACGCGTGGAATGCCGTTGCGTTATTTTCTTCATCACTCGAAGATGACTCATTTGATGATGAGGTGTCATCCCAAGTGACGGCTTGCATCGCTTTCTTCTTTGACGGATTCTTATTGGGACACTCCGTTGAGATGTGGCCGTATCCTCGGCACTTAAAGCATTGGACTTGTCCCTCCGAGCTTTTCTTATCCTTAGAAAAACTCTCTTGCTTTCTTGATTTAAAGTTGGAAGAACCTTTGCCTTTCTTCGACTTTACGAAGGATGAAGTTTTACTTGAATTACCCCTTCGAAAGTTTCGGCGAAATTTTCTTGTCAAGAGAGCAAGCTGCTTCTCAAAATCCTCCATAGATATGTTCTCGTCATCGTCTGAGGAGGATGAATCCGCGTCTTCTTCTTTTGTTGTTTTCAACGCATAACCTGAAGACTTAGAAGAGGATGCCTTTCCTGAAGAATAGTTAGTAGGAAATGTCATTTCATATGTTTGTAAAGAACCAACTAATTCTTCTACACGGATTTCGTCCGGGTGTTTAATTGTTTCAATGGCCGTAACCTTGGAACGAAATCTTTCAGGAAGAGTCCTTAAAATCTTTCTTACAATTTTAAATTCTAGAATTTTCTCTCCCAAGTTAGCACATGTATTCACGATGTCTTGCAATCGCGTATAGTAATCTGTGAAAGATTCATTTTCTGCCATGAAAATAGAGTCAAACTTGCTCGTAAGCATTTGCAGTTTCTGAATCTTCACAAGGTTAGTTCCCTCATGTGTAACTTGAAGAACATCCCAGATTTCTTTCGCAGTCTCACATGCCGAGACGCGAGAGAACTCAGTTTGCGACAAAGCATTAAATAAGGCGTTAATTCCTTTGCCATTGTAAGAAGATAAGTCAATCTCTTCCTTGGTCCATTTCGACCTAGGTTTGATGGTGTGAACATCAACAATAACTTCAGTTGGATTTGACCATCCTAACTCGATAAATTGCCACACCCGTTCGTCGATGGAAATTAAAAAGGCTTTCATCCGTACTTTCCAGTAGGCATAGTTTGTTCCATCGAAGAACGGGGGTCTGTTGATGTTTCCACCTTCAACCATTGTTTACAACCCTATTCCCTCTCTGAAACCACTTGTCGGGTTATACTATATGGATCTAAATAGGGGAAAAAACACCTAGAGGGGGGTGAATAGGTGTAAACAATAAACACTCAAAAATCTTTGCGCAATAAAACCCAATGCGGAAATGAAAAATAACACGCAAGATTTTTACGTGGAAAACTCCAAAACCAGGAGTAAAAAACCACGGGACCGATAACACGGCGAAATCCACTAGAATTATAACACGTACAAGGTGATGTAACGAACTCACTCACGACTCAACCTTTTCCATACGCTCCTAGTAGATCTTCTCCGCTCGCTCCGCAACGCTTCTCGAATCCACGATTTGCGTCCAACGCCGAATCCACGGCGTCCAACGTTGAATCCACGACGTCTGACCGAATCCACGGTCTTCACCCAGTAGCACGTCTCGAATCCACGAACGTACCTCGCTCCGAATCCACGAGAGCGGTTGCACCTTGAATCCACAAGGCCACGCGAGTCCATGAGCCGATTTTGGGAAAATTGTTGTTTTTGGGTGGTGATGATCCGCCGAATACTTAGATTAAAAATAGATCGGAAATACCATCTAAGTATTCATTAATTTGATTCTACTCAAAATCTGAGTTTGAAAAACCTAGAATCAAATTAATCAATATAGATGAAGAAACATAGATTTAATCTAGTTATTTCCTTTCTTCTCTATATGTGGATTTTTTCTCTTTTTGACCGTATTTTGGATTGCCCTAAAAATGAATCGTAGGGTCTATTTATAGGTTAGAAACCATTGGAAGAAGATAAGAATAAAAAACTAACATTATCTGGAATTTTTCAGGACGACGGTCCGGACTGGAATTTTGGCGGTCCGGACTGTCGTGGCTAAACAGACAATTTTCAGAAAAACATACCTTCGGGGTCCGGACTGAAATAACCACGGTCCGGACTGTTCATGCAATTCCTACAGAATCCACGTTCGGGGTCCGGACTGAAGTAACCCCGATCCGGATTGGAATTGTGCATGAACTACCCTATGTTCGGGGTCCGGACTGTAGTGCCTGATCCGGATCCTGAACATGTAATATGTCCAGTTTTTGATTTTTATGCAATTAAAAATTCATCCAAGTATTTCTACACTATAAGAAGTATTCGGATCACCAGAAATAGTTAGTTAAATGTACCTGATCCTTTTGAATTCTTCTTTCTTGAGATTGAGGTATATGATCCAAACTTCTTCATCTTCAATCTTCAAAACTTAACCATTTGCACGAAATACGCCAACACAAATTCCTTAACAGTAGTCGCGAGCTAGATCCCTACCAGTCTTTGGAGAGTAGCTGTACCCTTTCATTGGAGATCCATAGTACAGTCAGTAGATTATTTTATTTTCCACTTTTGAGAGATTATTGTATTGTGAGGATCTGACTTGTACTGAGAGCATGTACACTGATGTATTATTTTTAGTTTACCTCCCTCTTTGAGCTTATCGTTTTGTATTCAGAGGATATTGTATGAGGGTTATTTTGGGAGATGGATATTGTATCATTATTTCCAATTGTACAGATGATTGGATTTTAGTTTTACAGCAGATTTATTTTATAGCTCTGATATCTGTTTAGCTGTTGTCCCTTTTCTTGCAGGTTGGACGCTTCGCCTATGCGGGGTTTTGTATAGGCGGCGGATCTGTTGGCGAGCCCGGGTCGCAGTTTCGACCCAGGGGCGTGACACTTCAGGCAGAGCAACACCAACAACTCCTCTTCATCTTCATCACCATGGAAGGGCCATTGGAGCTCTTTTGATCATCATCTTCCCCATGTTGGAACACCACCATTGTTGCTGGATTTTCGAGCTTCCCCGTCGCATTTTAGTGCAAAATTTTCTCAGACCTCATTTCTTGGAATTTCGAGCTGAAATTTGGAGGGGACCTCCACAAGAGGTAAATCTACAGTTTTGATATTCAGCATTTTTCATGGATCATGAGATTTCTTGGAGTATATTTGGGTTTTCTGGAACCTTCATGCACAATTTGTGTTGTTGGATAACCTTGAGTAATTTTGGGTTTTCTCTTTCATACGATCTCGGATTTGGGAGTTCTTTAGCTTGATCTCTATCTACTTTCGACAAGGAATCCATTGACACCTTTCTTATTGGATTCGGATCTCGTTTGCCTAGGTAAAAGCCACCATCTTTCCAACCCTATAGTGCAGATTTTTACGGTGCAGATTTTTGTAGCAATGAATGTTTGTATGGTTTTAGCTACGGGAATATCATGATTTTTGGGGATTTCTTTGTATGGATGGGTTAACAAGATTAAGATGAGCATTTTTCATGTTGAAACTTATGAGGAATTCCTTCTAGATTGATCCCTAAAAATTTATGAACATCACGCTGAAATTTTGGATAATACCGCGGTGTTTTGTTTGTATCTGGGCCTACAGGTGTCGGAACAAGGAGTATAAATACTCGATTTGCATCTACTCGTCGCGAGGATCACAGCCGTGATTTTTTGGGATTTGTCACGCCCCGGAGGTTTAAGGATTAGCGGAAAACGTACATATATATATATATATTTTCTTAACAACCCCTCCAGCCGGTGCGCGTCAGAGCCGCCACATATACAAATTCACTCTTTAAACGGACAGAGTCTCCTTTGTATATGCACGGCGTCGCATTTACAACATTATTCTTTAACCACACAGTCACAATGAATACATTGAGGGAGAGTACTACTTTTATACATAAACTTAAGGTTTCATTTACGACATCAAGATGAGACTGCGGATTTACGAACGGTGTCTAAATAACGCCTAGTTTCCCAGAGTAATTCCGCGAGTCTCAATTAGGCGGCTGCATCTTTTGAAAGGATAAATCAAGAGGTTTATGTTACGGAATTTGAGTTGGCGTAATTTCGTGAAAGGTTCAAGTCTTGAAGATTGAAGGTGAAGAAGGTTGGATCATTTAACTCAATCTCAAGATAGAAGAATTCAAAAGGATCAGGTATGTTTAACTAAAGATTTTTGGTGATCCGAATACTTCTTGTAGTGTAGAAACACCTGGAAGAATTTTTCATTGCATAAAAATCAAAAACTGGACATGGGACATGTTCAGGATCCGGATCAGGCATTCCAATCCGGATCCCGAAGGGTGTTCGTTCATACACTGGTTCAATCCGGATCGCAGCATCTCATGATCCGGATCCCGAACACTAGTTTTACCTTTTTACTTGCACGATCCGGATCAGGAATTGCAATCCGGATCCCGAACGTTGATGTTTGGTGAAACTGTATGAACGATCCGGATCAGCCATTTCGATCCGGATCCTGAACCATCGTTTTTCTGGAAACCGTCTTTCTTGCTGCTGCAATCCGGATCGCCGAAATCCGATCCGGATCGCCGTCCGTAAAAATTCCAGAAATGGTAGGTTTTTGATTCTTATCTCCTTCCTAGGGTTTCTAACGTATAAATAGACCCTATGATTCATTTTTCTAGGGAAAGCCGATAAAAGAAAAATAGCCGTCATATTCAAATATCATCTTATACGGCCTAAGATCCACATATAGAGAAGAAAGGAAATCATTAGATATTACTCTATGTTTCTTCATCTATATTGATTAGTTTGATTCTAGGTTTTCATACTCATATCTTGAGTTGAATCAAACTAATGAATACTTAGATGGTATTTCCTATCTATCTTTGATCTAAGTATTCGGCGGATCATCACCACCCAAAAACAACGATTTCCCCAAAATCGGCGCGTGGATTCGCGTGTCCTTGTGGATTCAAGGTTCAACCGCTCTCGTGGATTCGGAGCGAGGTACGTTCGTGGATTCGAAGCGTGTTACTGGGTGAAGACCGTGGATTCGGTCGGACGTCGTGGACTCGAAGTTGGACGCCGTGGATTCGGCGTTGGACGCAGATCGTGGATTCGAGACGCGTTGCGGAACGAGCGGAGAAGATCTACTAGGAGCGTATGGTAAAAGGTTGAGTCGTCTGTGAGTACGTTAAATCACCTTGTACGTGTTTCAATTCTAGTGGATTTCACCGTGTTATCGGTCCCGTGGTTTTTTACTCCGGTTCGGAGTTTTTTCACGTAAAAATCTTGCGTGTTCTTTTATTTTTCCGCATTGGGTTTTATTGCGCAATGATTTTTGAGTGTTTATTGTTTACACCTATTCACCCCCCTCTAGGTGTTTTTTCCCCTATTTAGATCTATATTACATATAACCCATCAAGTGGTATCAGAGCGGGAATAGGGTTGTAAACAATGGTTGAAGGTGGAAACATCAATCGACCCCCTTTCTTTGATGGAACAAATTATGCGTACTGGAAAGTACAGATGAAAGCCTTTTTAATTTCCATCGACGAAAGGGTGTGGCAATCAATTGAATTAGGATGGTCTAATCCAACTGAGATTATTTCTGATGTTCGCACCTTAAAACCTAGGTCGAAATGGACCAAGGAAGAGTTAGATTCATCTTCTTACAATGGCAAAGGAATTAATGCTATTTTTAATGCCTTATCTCAAACTGAATTCTCTCGCGTCTCGGCATGTGAGACTGTGAAAGAAATCTGGGATGTTCTTCAGGTTACACATGAGGGAACTAACCTCGTGAAGATTCAAAAGCTGCAAATGCTTATGAGCAGATTTGACTCCATTTTTATGGCAGAAAATGAATCTTTCACGGACTATTACACACGATTGCAAGACATCGTAAATTCATGTGCTAACCTAGGAGAGAAGATTCCAGAATTTAAAGTTGTAAGAAAGATCTTAAGAACTCTTCCTGAACGATTTCGCCCAAAGGTTACAGCCATTGAAACTATTAAACACCCGGACGAAATGCGTGTAGAAGAATTAGTTGGTTCATTACAAACTTATGAAATGACATTTACTACTAACTATTCTTCGGGAAAAGCATCCTCTTCTAAGTCTTCAGGTTATGCGTTGAAAACAACTAAGGAAGAAGACGCGGATACATCCTCCTCAGACGATGACGAGAACCTTTCTATGGAGGACTTTGAGAAGCAACTCGCTCTCTTGACAAAGAAGTTTCGCCGCAACTTTCGAAGGGGTAATTCAAGTAAATCTCCATCCTTTGGAAAGTCGAAGAAAGGCAAGGGTACTTCAAGTTACAAGTCAAGAAAGCAAGAGAACTTTTCAAAGGATAAGAAAAGTTCAGAGGGACAACTACAATGCTTCAAATGTCGAGGCTACGGCCACATTGCAACGGAGTGTCCCAACAAGTATCCGGCAAAGAAGAAGGCGATGCAAGTCGTCACTTGGGATGACAACTCAACGTCAAATGAGTCATCCTCAAGTGATGAAGAAGAAAGCGCAACGGCATTCCACGCGTCCACATCTTCACCCTTCATGTGCTTAATGGCAAGTACATCCGAGTCATTGTCCAACTCCACTGTTGAAAAGAATGCAACGGACAATGAATCGGATGATTCGGAAGGTGAAGATTTTGCTCTAGCCTACCACAGACTTTTGAGGGATTCAAAGAAAGTGGCTAAGCAAAACAAGAGTTTGAGAGGGAGATTGCATGATCTCGAAGAAGAAGCAAAAAGGGCAACTTCTCTCTCAAACGCTCTTGAAGTGGAAAGGGAAAATCTGATAAAAGTAAATGTTTCCCTTCAAGAGTCCAATGAGCTTTTTGAGAAGGAACATACAAAACTGGTGGATAAAGCGGATCACTTCTCAAAGCTCTACAACGAGGCTCGACAGGATAACCTGGAAATGACAAAGACCATTTTCCAACTCAAGGATGACTTGCAGCGATTCTCTTCTGGAAGGAGTAAGTTGGATAAGCTTATTGGTCTTGGTCAAACAAATCGGTTCGGCCTCGGGTACACTCGAACTGAAAACAGTCCAAGTTCGAGTGGGACAGTTTTTGTGCCTCAGTCGATATCTCCTCCTCCGACACCGGAATTCAAGACAAACAACGACAACAAACCTACTTCATCCTCTTTGGGATCGTCAAGATCTAAGGTATGTTTTCGTTGTGGTATTTTAGGGCACATAAGGAGAAATTGCAAGATGGGAGCCAAACGCTCAACTCAAGCACTTCTTGCAACGACTACCAAAAAAGCGCCTCCCCGGAAATCAAAGCAAAACTTTTCAAAAGAAAAGAACATTGGTAGTACTACAAACAAGACGATGACAAAAGAAAAAGATCAATCATACAAGACGTCTTCATCAAGAAAAATTTCTCAACCATTGCCAACATACTCCAAAACTCAAAAGGTTTGGGTATGCAAAGGTGAAATCCTTCCTTGTCTTTAATCGTTATACGGTTAAATGTTGTGTAGTTTATGTAGACTATTTTTCTTTCTTTTGGCCAACTCGTCAACCATCTTTGGGAGGTAAATGGTATATTTTCTTATTGGTTGATGATTTCTCTCGGTATTCTTGGGTAGCAGTTTTAAAAGAGAAAGCTGATACTTTTGATTCTTTTCACGAGATTTGCCATCGTATTATGATTGAAAAGAATGAAAAGATCATTCGTGTTAGAAGTGATAGAGGTGGAGAATTCGTCAACTCTAAATTCATTGACTTTTGCACTTCAAACGGTATTAAGCATGAATTCTCAGCACCCTATACACCTCAACAGAATGGTGTTGTCGAGCGCAAAAACAGGGTTGTTCAAGAGATGGCACGTGTTATGCCTCACAGCCGGAATTTACCACTACATTTTTGGGCTGAAGCTGTGAACACTGCAATCTATGTAATTAATCGAGTTTATTTGCGCCCGGGAACGTTAAATACACCATATGAACTATGGTGTGGTAGAAAACCCAACATCAAATATTTTCGCATCTTCGGGAGTCGGTGTTACATTTTACGTGACCGTGAAAATCTTGGAAAGTTTGACTCTCGAAGTGACGAAGGGATTTTCTTGGGGTATTCTACAAACTGTAGAGCATATCGAGTATTTAACTTGGAATCTAAGACGATCGTAGAATCGATAAATGTTAAAGTAGATGAAGCTTTTCACTTTGCATCTGAAAAATCTACCCTCGATATCTCTCTAGATGATGATACACCTGCCATTGCATCTTCTCATAATAATACTTCCAATATTAATGATGCATCTAATGGTTCTTCAAGTTTATCTGATGTGCAGGAATCCTCTCATGTACCTCCGAGTACTCCGTTACCTCAAACGTTACGCATCTTCAAGGATCATCCTGAATCAAACATCATTGGAGACCCACAAGAAGGAGTCAGAACTCGGAGGCAGTTGGTTTGTGGATTCGCTTGCTACGTATCTTTAATCGAACCAAAGAATATAGATGAAGCTCTTCAGGATGACTACTGGATTAAAGCAATGCAGGAAGAGCTCCATCAATTTGAGTGAAACAAAGTCTGGGAATTAACGAAGCCTCCAAAGCAACATAATGTGATAGGTACCAAATGGATTTTCAAGAACAAGAAAAATGAGGATGGTACTATCATCAGGAACAAGGCACGATTAGTTGCTCAAGGCTACTCTCAAGTAGAAGGTATAGACTTTGATGAAACTTTCGCCCCTGTAGCTAGACTCGAGTCCATTCGTATACTATTTGCTATTGCTTGTCATTTTAAAATCAAATTATTTCAAATGGACGTTAAGAGCGCGTTTCTAAATGGGTTTTTAAGTGAGGAAGTTTATGTGGCTCAACCGAAAGGTTTTGTAGACCATAAACAACCTAATCATGTTTTTCGTTTGAAAAAGGCTCTTTACGGTCTGAAACAAGCACCGCGAGCATGGTAAGAAAGGTTGACAAAGCACCTTTTGGAGAAGGGCTATACTCGAGGGGGAGCTGACAGGACTCTCTTTGTGAAGCATTATCAAAACAATTTCATTGTAGCACAAATCTATGTCGATGACATTGTATTTGGCACAACAAGAGATAATGATGCTTCTATTTTCGCGGAGACCATGGAAAGCGAATTTGAGATGTCCATGATGGGCGAATTGACTTATTTTCTTGGATTGCAAATTAAACAAAATGATGAAGGTATTCACTTGTGTCAATCCAAGTATGCAATGGAGTTGGTTAAAAAGTTTGACTTAGAAAATTCGAAGGATTTTCCGACTCCAATGGGAACTAGCCACAAGGGACTTGGAAGTGAATCACACAGTGAGAATGTAGACGAGAAACTGTATCGAAGTATGATTGGAAGTCTACTTTACCTCACGGCTAGTCGCCCGGATATATCCTTTAGTGTGGGGATTTGCGCGAGATATCAATCAGCACCAAAGGAGGTTCACCTGAAAGCGGTGAAAAGGATCATCCGGTACATCAAAGGATCAATTAATTTCGGAATTTGGTATCCTATGGGAACTAGTTTGGATATTGTTGGATACTCAGATGCCGATTGGGCAGGATCAGTGGATGATCGGAAAAGCACGAGTGGTGCATGCTTCTATCTTGGCCATTGCATTGTTGCATGGCACAGTAAAAAGCAGAATTGCATAGCACTCTCGACTGCCGAAGCGGAATACATTTCAGCGGGTAGTTGTTCAACCCAACTCATTTGGATGAAAAGTGTGTTGAGCGACTTCCGGATTTCAGCAACTTCGGTAACAATTCTTTGTGACAACACTAGTGCTATAAACATTTCCAAAAACCCTGTGTTGCACTCTAGAACAAAACACATTGAACTTAGATATCATTTTCTTAGAGAGCTAGTTGAATCAAATACTCTTCAACTTTCATATATTTCAACTGAAGATCAATTAGCTGACATCTTAACAAAACCTTTGGATCAAAAACGTTTTATTCATTTGCGTAAAGCAATTGGAATGCTTTCCTTGAAATAAACTTCCTTTTGAAACTTTTGCTTAGGTTAGGTTTTGTTTTTGTGTTTTTGTTCTTTATCTATGTTTATACATAGTACACTAATTGAGCATGTGTATTATTGACTTTACTTGCATCCTTTCATATAATTAGAAATTTATTATGCTTTGGATATCATAATAATTCAGTTGATGCATTGATCATTTATTTAAATTAAACCATTTTTAATTGATCAAAGTCAATTTCTCTCTCAATGATCTCTTGGTGTTGTTTTTATCTTATTTGACTATTTAGTTGAGTATGAATTCGAGATCAATCCTTGGTTGAATACTTTATATATTAAATAATTGATAGCCAATTGAGGGGGAGTCAAAGAAAAGTAAAATGCTCAAAAGATGTGGAAAGAGTTACATCCCAATGAGGAGTGTGAAAACTACCACCACATGGAGGAAAGAGCTACCACCTCGGTCGTCCGAGTACTGTGTGCAGCTACCACATGTATACCAAGCGTGGTTGTTCAATTTTTGATTAAGAAAAATGCATATTGAGATACTTGACTCTGTCAAATTTCAAGGTTGGTATAAGGTGGGTTTTTAAAGAAAGATGCTCAAAGAGCCACTCTCTTCAACAGATTGTCTAGATACATTATATAATTTATTTGGGATTTCAAACATCTATTGATCTTGGTAATTCATTTTCTTTACCATTTTAATGATTTGATAAACGCCATACTCATAAGATCATGATGGATGTGTTTGAACTTGATCAACTTTAAAAGTTTTAATTTCTATAAATTGTCATGTCATTATTTGAATGTTATTGATAGATTTAACATAATTTATTTCTCTTGACATGAAACGATGATTTTTGTTTAAAGTTGATGTGCTAAAATGCTTACATACTTTTTTCTGGATTTTATGGATTTTTTTCTAAATTTTTCTGAAGAAAAAGTTGCAGCTGATCCGGATCGGGATAAGTGATCCGGATCCCGAACGCAGGCTTCTTCCTGCGGCTAGCCGATCCGGATCGAAATCTCGATCCGATCCGGATCACGGCTAGGGTTTTAATAAGAACGAAAGGGTTTTGATTTCTTTTACCTTAATCTTTTGTTCTCAAGTCTCTAGAGCCTCTCTCTCTAGAATACTTGCACCTTGGAGCTTTCCTAACCCAAGTTCTTCGAATCCAAGTAAGTTTTATTGATCAAAATCTCGTTTTTCACATGTTTTCTCTATTTTCTTCAAAACTTGATGAGATTTTTCTATCTTTTTCATTTGTGAATGGTTTTTGGTCAAATCTCTTTTGAAATAAGAACTCTGGGTAGATTAGTTTTGATTATATGCTAGGTATTCTCCTGATTAACGAATTTTTGGGCTTCGATTTCTGAAAATTCTGTTTTAGGGCATATAATAGGAATTTTTGAAAAACATGTAATTGATCTATTTTTAAAATTCCTTTTGCAAAACTAATTTGATTCTTAGTCTCTCTACATGATTATGATTGTTTGGGTACAATTTTTCAAATTTTTGAAAATTAACAATTTTTTCATGTGTTCTTGAGTTGGTCTTCACAGGATACATTTTTCACTAGCAATCAAAATGGTGATCACATGGATTATTTTCCTACTTGCTGCCATGGTTCATGTCAAGGATACTGCCAAGCCCAAGAGGGCCAAGAAAGCAAAGAAGACTAAGGATGATTCCGACACGGAGTCGGAAACGGAATCAATTGATTGGGATGAGCTTCAAGTTGAAGCAACAGCACCCACTGCGTCGAAAGGAAAAGCTCCAGCTGAAAAAGGAAAAGCCCCTATGGATCCAAATCCAGTTGGGACACGAAGAAAGACCGGTGTAAGAAAAAGAGGCAGTGCTCAAGGAATTTCCATTGAGCAACCAGTTGCTAGACAGCCTTCTCCACAAGACTTCATCAGCTCCGCAAGAATCAAGGATTTTGAGAAGAGGGAATGCATTGGCGAGAGACATGTCAATGTCAAACCAATGAAGGAACGATCTGCAGTCTTTGGGATTTTGTTTGACCAGGTTGGTCTTGCTCAAATTTGCAACTTCCCTGAGACTACTGGGTACTGTCCACACTCAGTTCGAATATTTTATCAGAACGCTGCAAGTCTAATTGATCACGAGGATGGACGTCGAGAATTTCATACTTTGGTTAAAAATATCAAAATCAAAGTCACACCCCAACTGATTGGAGATGTGCTAGGTATGACAGCCAGAGCTGATGGACTCCATTACCTAAAAACTCAAAGCTTCAACGACAACTCCTGGAGAGTTGTAGTTAATGGAATTTGTGTTCCGGATACTTTGTCAACCGGAAATTCTATTTTCTCTAAAGAGCTTCGACCAGAGTATAGGTATATAAACTTCATTGTCTGCTACAACATTCTTCCCAACATGAATACGAAGGTTCTTCGATGGGACAGGATGTTATTCCTTTATCTTCTTGGAAACCCGGCCGCATTGATGGGAGCAAACTTGAATATTCCTTATCTCATTTGGTCTAGGATGGCGCGGTATGTGGAACACTCTCACCCCACAGAGAGACTACCCTACCCAATGATAATCATGCGCATCCTTAGAAAGTTTAAAGTCGATACAAGCGCGAGCTCATACATGTACAGTTTGGGCACCATTAATGAGACAACAATTGTGAAGTCTCTATCGACAAAACAAGATGATCCTCCATCTCCTCCAATTCGACAAAGAGCTCGACCACAAGCAACTACTTCTACAGCTCCTGTTCCACCAGCACAGCAGGCACCTCCATCCACCTCTGATGATGATGCTTCTGTCAGCTCAATCTTTAAAGAACAACAGCGACTCTCCAACGAACAAGAACGCATGTCTGTTGAGTTCGCTGAAATGAAGGAAGATCTCAAAGAAGTCAAGAAAGAACAAGCTGTGATGATCCAAGATCTCAGAGAAGTGAAGAAGGAGCAAGCTTCCATGAATAAACGGATCAAGAAAATGTTTCAGAAGCTTGGGTGTATCAGCTCTGACGATTCTCCATGAAGTTTCCTACTAATCTTCTCTTTTGCAGGTTCTTACGCTCTTGGTTTGTGCCCTTCAACTCTCACGTTTCTTAATTTGTATTTAAGCTTTTTAACTCTCCTTGTCTTGTATTTTTGGCTAACGTTTGTGACAAAAAGGGGGAGAGAGTTTAGAGAGAACTTGAACAATGATGATGTGAAAACTGTGTGAATGTGTGAACATCAAGGAAAGTATCACTTCAACTTCAACTTTGGTTTTTATCTTGTGTTCTGTGTGCATGTTCCTAATAACTATTCGACTAACTATTTGGGCATGTAATATGACTAACAAGTTGATGTTGGACTAACACTTTGTGACATTTGGTGTTTGAATGCATAGAATATATGTTGGTTTTTGACTATGATTCTCTTACATATCTGAATTCTCAAATGTCATGATGATCAGATAAACTCTATCTCTGTACTTGGTTTTGTATGTTTCAATTCTTGAGGTATCTAACGATTCTTTTTGTCAAGAATGATTTCTGTGTGCAGAGAGTACAGATGTCTAAGTCTAGACTCTGTTTTAGGAGTTTATCTCATGTTTTAAAATTTTTGGATCTCCATTGTAAATTTTTGTTGTATGGTGATAGCAACAAAAATATCTTTTTGAATTTTCTTTAGTGGATCTGTGTTTTGTCACGAAACCGCCAAATGGGGAGATTGTTACGGAATTTGAGTTGGCGTAATTTCGTGAAAGGTTCAAGTCTTGAAGATTGAAGGTGAAGAAGGTTGGATCATTTAACTCAATCTCAAGATAGAAGAATTCAAAAGGATCAGGTATGTTTAACTAAAGATTTTTGGTGATCCGAATACTTCTTGTAGTGTAGAAACACCTGGAAGAATTTTTCATTGCATAAAAATAAAAAACTGGACATGGGACATGTTCAGGATCCGGATCAGGCATTCCAATCCGGATCCCGAAGGGTGTTCGTTCATACACTGGTTCAATCCGGATCGCAGCATCTCATGATCCGGATCCCGAACACTAGTTTTACCTTTTTACTTGCACGATCCGGATCAGGAATTGCAATCCGGATCCCGAACGTTGATGTTTGGTGAAACTGTATGAACGATCCGGATCAGCCATTTCGATCCGGATCCCGAACCATCGTTTTTCTGGAAACCGTCTTTCTTGCTGCTGCAATCCGGATCGCCGAAATCCGATCCGGATCGCCGTCCGTAAAAATTCCAAAAATGGTAGGTTTTTGATTCTTATCTCCTTCCTAGGGTTTCTAACCTATAAACAGACCCTATGATTCATTTTTCTAGGGAAAGCCGATAAAAGAAAAATAGCCGTCATATTCAAATATCATCTTATACGGCCTAAGATCCACATATAGAGAAGATAGGAAATCATTAGATATTACTCTATGTTTCTTCATCTATATTGATTAGTTTGATTCTAGGTTTTCATACTCATATCTTGAGTTGAATCAAACTAATGAATACTCAGATGGTATTTCCTATCTATCTTTGATCTAAGTATTCGGCGGATCATCACCACCCAAAAACAACGATTTCCCAAAAATCGGCGCGTGGATTCGCGTGTCCTTGTGGATTCAAGGTTCAACCGCTCTCGTGGATTCAGAGCGAGGTACGTTCGTGGATTCGAAGCGTGCTACTGGGTGAAGACCGTGGATTCGGTCGGACGTCATGGACTCGACGTTGGACGCCGTGGATTCGGCGTTGGACGCAGATCGTGGATTCGAGACGCGTTGCGGAACGAGCGGAGAAGATCAACTAGGAGCGTATGGTAAAAGGTTGAGTCGTCTGTGAGTACGTTAAATCACCTTGTATGTGTTTCAATTCTAGTGGATTTCACCGTGTTATCGGTCCCGTGGTTTTTTACTCCGGTTTGGAGTTTTTCCACGTAAAAATCTTGCGTGTTCTTTTATTTTTCCGCATTGGGTTTTATTGCGTAATGATTTTTGAGTGTTTATTATTTACACCTATTCACCCCCCTCTAGGTGTTTTTTCCCCTATTTAGATCTATATTACATATAACCAACAGAACAAAGCCAATCCATTCCAAAATCACATGGAAATCTCACATGTTTAGTAAGGTTTGCCGACAAAGTATTACGCCACTTTAACCATACTCCTACAAACCTATCAATCACAAACTCCTCCCCTAAAGGCTTACCAACACATAAAACAATCCACAGGTTCGGAGGGTAAAAAATACTTTCGAACAAAATAGAAGATACATATGAATGGGTGGCTCCAGAATCAAAGAGAACATGAGCCAAAGTGGAGGTTGCGGCAGAATGCCTGAGACCACGACATCGAATGCCTGGATATCCTGCTGGGAGAGAGCATGGACACGACCCTCGTTCGAGGCTTTCCACCTGCGATTGACTAGTAGGAGGGGCACGTTCGGCGACCAGTCGGGTGCCTCTTGAGGTTTAGGTCCAGCATTGAGTCAGTGCTGGACCGGGTCACTGAGCTATCCGTGTTTCAAGTCACTCATCTGAAGCACTGCCGAGTGACATGTCTGCATTAGCATCCGTATGCGATCCGCCACAAACGAGTGCATTTCGGCTTCTGATCCCGATTTGGTGGTCCACCACGAGAATCGGCGTATTACAACGGCTTCCCATAATCTTAGGTCTGTCGACCCTCTTGCATTCCGGTCTCTCCTTTATGAGGATTCCTGCTCCTTTCTTCTGATTTGCTCTCTCGCTCTCGGTCTGCTCCGAACATGAAGCCATAGGATTTCGCTCTAGCACGATCTCCTCATATGTCTCCAAGTGCATTGGTGCTAGGCCAGTTACGAATATGTCCGTTCAGTCCCTTCCTCGAAGTTCTTGGCCCGCGACTCATCATCACATCGACCAATTTCGGGGCTAAGTGGAATAGTTTGTCAAACTCGCTTCATATTCCTCACAACATTCAACTCTGCTTCAGGTCAAAACTGCCTCTCAACTTGCGAAGCTTACTCGAAAAATTTGGCACTCACATGTTGTTCCGAAAATTCCTTCCAGAACGAGTAGTCAAATCATTACCGTGGGTTCACTAAATCATTATCCCACTAATTTGTTTCTTTGGCCCTGAAGCACATGAATGTCCCGAATTGACTTCTCCTCATTAGCGCATTGCATAGCCTAAATGCCTTTTCTCATCCTCTTTGATCCAAATTTCGTTTCGTATGGATTTGTAGTGC
>JAQNDB010000567.1:0-76621 GCA_029204045.2 Tillandsia leiboldiana | reverse complement strand
TTTCTGGAATTTTCTGAATATTTTTAGAAGGTGAAAATCCTCTTCTCCCTGATTCTTGGATGCTGAAATTCTGTACAGATTTCTTTGGGGTGTTTCCCTTGCAAAATTTGTATCTCAGCATAGGAAAGTTGGATTTGAACGTGCAGGTACTCGTTCAACCAGTTCGTCGCGAGGATCGTGACATTTTTTCTTGGAATTTTCCGAGCATTTTAACGCTGGTGAAAACAGAGAAACTCTGGACTGTTGTAATTGGGCAGATTATGTTGGAACACTGTATATTTATTTGTGTATGATCTTTTTGGGGAATGTTGTGCAGTGTTGTGGAGATTGTTTGGACCGAGCGTGGACTTCACTTTTGGGTTTAGGATTTAGCGCTCGAGGTGGGTACCGTTGTAAACCTCCTACTCGTGATAACCCTGTCACGCCCCGGGGGGTTTTGTTTTAGCGGAAACGATTCACAAAAGTCAAACATTTGACGCATAATTTTTTTTTGATAAAAGAAAACCTCTCTTCCCGGCGCGTGCCCAGACCCGCCGCATATACAGAATCTCTCTGTAAACGGACAGAGTCTCCTCTGTATATGCACGGCGTAGCGTTAGTACATGTTCCCAACACGAGCAACCATTCAATCCACAACAGTTACTAACACACAACTAGTACCATAATTTATTAAAACGCATGGCCGATCAATTTGGAAAGGATAAATCCACAGTTTTAAAAGAGCGCCTACCCGGCACATACGTTTTGAAAACGAGTTTCGAAATCAGCATAAATCCACAAGGTTTTGAAAACAGTGCCCACACGACACCCAAGTTTTGAAATCCATTTCGCAATCCATAAATCCACAGGGTTTTGAAACCAGCGCCCACACGACACTTAGATTTTAAAAAACGGTTTTCGCAATCTTTTCTTTGGTTTTTGTCTTTTCATTTTCAAATGGCCAACAGAATACAAGGAAGAGTAACGCAGAAGAGAATAACTAAATGCAACCCATACCGACATCCACGCCGACCCCACGAGGGTATCGAGAACCTCTCACATAACTACAATGTAAATGAAATGCAAGAATGAAAGAAGAAATACAGTCCAGGGTCCCCAGCGACCCAGCTGCTCCTGCCCCGTCCTCACCGCCGCCTACCTCTCCCCCCGTCTGAACCCTGTCACGAAGTGGGAAGTCAGTGACGAAAAATAGTAGAGCAGGAGAATATAATAAAACAAACCGTGAAGACAACCGGAGCAACCACCCTCCCAAGGTGTAGAGGCAACCTATACACCTATATCCTGTAATACCCGGCCACGTCGGAGAATTAAACCGACGGCCCATACCGTACCTGCAGAAACCCGACCACGTCGGACAACTAAACCGACGGGTCGCACCGCTCGCCACCTCGGCGCCTCAAACCCCACAACTAATAAGGGGCCCCACTACGTCACCTCGTGGGTATACACGGGTCATAGACCGCTTTTCCGGAAAAGCGCACCCTTCGCGGTGGCCAAACCGCGGGTGCGCTTGTTGCAGCCTCGAGCACAGTAACCACAATGCATGAACAAGAGTAAGATAGTAACATGTATAATCAAGGTACTCTACTAAAAAGTATAATCGAAGGTAAAACAGTGACACGTAACGTCAGGAGGTACGATAACACATAACTACTAGAGTGCAGCGATAACATGTAGCATCTAAGGTAACGACAATAGGTAACATTTAAAGTGGAACGATAATATGAAATATTTAAAGTAAACGGTCGTCGAAGATCGATGCTAAATACCACACTCAACCCACCTGTCGCTTGTAGAAAACAACGCTCGGCTCCCTCGCGTCCTGGTACGCCCCGCTCGGATTCTCACACCCACCTGCCGCGAGGGAAAGTCAGCGCTCAGACTCGGATAAAAAACACGACAAACCGCCTGTCCCGGTTCGCGGGTCCCTGCCCGCACACGGGGCCGTGCGCGTGCCAGCCCCGTGCGGGTCACCCCCGCACGCGGGGCTGGGCGCGCGCCCGGCCCCGTGCGGGTCACCCCCGCACGCGGGGCTGGGCGTGAGCCCGGCCCCGTGCGGGTCACCCCGCACCGTGCGGGTCACCCGCGCACGCGGGGCTGGGCGCGAGCCCGGCCCCGTGCGGGTCACCCCCGCACGCGGGGCTGGGCGCGAGCCCGGCCCCGTGCGGGTCACCCCGGCCCCGTGCGGGTCACCCCCGCACCGTGCGGGTCACCCCCGCACGCGGGGCTGGCGCGATGCCCGGCCCCGTGCGGGTCACCCCCGCACCGTGCGGGTCACCCCCGCACGCGGGGCTGGGCGCGAGCCCGGCCCCGTGTGGGTCACCCCCGCACCGTGCGGGTCACCCCCGCACGCGGGGCTGGGCGCGAGCCCGGCCCCGTGCGGGTCACCGCCGCACGCGGGGCTGGGCGCGAGCCCGGCCCCGTGCGGGTCACACGGGGACGCCGGTTTGGGAGGGGGGAGGGTCTTCGCACATGCGGCGGATTCCGGAGAATCCGTCGCCTGTGCCCCCCCCCCCCGTCTCCCCTTGCCGATTGGAATGATCAAGAACCCAAAAAAACATAATTGAAAACCTCCGTCTCACCTCGATTTCGACGACGGTGGTTGGGAGGGGAGGGATCGTCCGTTCTTGCGTGCCCGGCTCCGGTAGAAAGCGTGCGGTGTTCTTCCCTCCTCTCGATCGCTTCGTCACGGTGCTCCTCGCCGATCAAAGGGAAGGTTTGGGGAAGGCGTTCTTTATCACGCTCGGGGTAACGCACGCCAAGGGTAAGAGGAAAAGAAACGGGGTTCCCAAATCTAATTCCCCGAGCCTACTTAATTAGCCATTTTGGCACAATTGGGTCTAAACCCAAAGTCGCAAAACAATAAATAAAACTTAAATTAAAATAAATTAAATTAAATTAAATTAAATTAAACCCGGGTCTGGTTTACCTCTAATAAGGCGTGCTGAACGCTCGAACTGCTACAACCTTCAGAAATTTATTCCGGGAGATTCCGGTGTCGGAAGTCAGATCCGGTCGCGCCGTCGGTCTCCGTTTCGCGGGCTTTATTCTCCAAAATACCCGCGGACCCCGACGGCCTGCCTAGAAACAACGAAACAATAGTCGCACCCCAGCCCCTTAGCCGAAAAGTGGTTCAAGAAAAAAACAAAGGTAAGGCCAAAAAGGGAAATAAACCCGCGGTTATTACACCACTCACCTCTAAAAACGAGTTTCGTCCTCGAAACTCAAACCCGGGTGGGGGGTGAAGAGGTCGGGGTAGCGCTCCCTCATCTTAGACTCCGGCTCCCATGTTGCTTCTCGCTCCTCATGGTTGCTCCATAGTACCTTCACGTAGGGGATAGCTCGTTTTCGTAGTGATTTGGTCTCCCTTGCCAGGATCCTCACAGGGGTTTCGTCGAAGCTTAGGTCCTCCTTAAGTTCGAGTGTAGAAGCGTCCAGGATGTGTGAGGGGTCGGAGAGGTACTTCCGGAGCATCGAGAAGTGGAAGACGTCGTGGACTCGGTCGAGGTTTGGTGGTAGGGCAAGGCGGTAAGCCACCGGGCCAATTCGCTCCAGAATCTCGAATGGCCCCACAAACCGTGGGCTCAGCGTGCCCCTCAGCCCGAAACGCTTGACTCCTCTGGACGGCGAGACCCGCAAGAAAACATGCTCTCCCAATTGGAATTCCAAGTCGCGGCGCCTTTGGTCCGCGTAGCTCTTCTGGCGACTCTGGGCGGTCAGCAGGCGCTGTCTGATAAGGCGTACCTTCTCTTCCGTTTCCTCCACTAAATCGGGTCCCAAGAATTTCCGTTCTCCCAAATCGTCCCAACAAATCGGGGATCGGCAGCGCCTTCCATATAAGGCTTCGTAGGGCGCCATCTGGATGCTGGCCTGGTTGCTGTTGTTGTAGGCGAATTCCACGAGAGGTAGGTAGCGTGACCAACCGATCCCCCAATCTAGTACACAGGCGCGAAGCAGGTCTTCGAGGGTTTGTATCACACGTTCCGACTGTCCGTCCGTCTGAGGGTGGAAGGCTGTGCTGAACTGTAGTTTGGTCCCCATGGCCGCTGAAGGCTCTGCCAAAACTTCGAGACAAAGCGCGTGTCTCTGTCCGAGGTGGTCGATGCCGGCACTCCATGTAGTCTCACGATCTCGCTAATATAAGCTTGAGCTAACCGTTCTCGGGTCCAGGTCATATGAATTGGCAGGAAGTGTGCTGACTTGGTCAACCGGTCGACTACGACCCAAATCGCGTCGTGACCCTGCTGAGAGCGCGGAAAACCCGTGACAAAGTCCATGGTGATCTGATCCCACTTCCACTCCGGTACAGGTAGCGGCTGTAGCTTCCCTGCTGGCCGCTGATGCTCGGCCTTTATCTGTTGGCACACCAGGCAGTAAGCTACGTGTCGGGTGACGTCCCCCTTCATTTTGGGCCACCAGTAGATCTGTTTGAGGTCCTTGTACATCTTCGTGCCCCCTGGATGTGCCGCGTAAGGGGCCCGGTGTGCTTCTGTCAAGATTTCCTCCTTCAACTCCGACGAATCCGGCACGCAGATTCGTCCGCGGAACCGTAGGGTGCCGTCGTTCTCCACCGCAAAATCGCTCTCTTGGTCCAGGGGAATCTTGTCTCGTATGCGCTGTAAGTGTGGGTTGGTCTGCTGTCCCTCCTGGATCTTCTCAAGTAATGTCGGCTTGACCACCAAGGTTAGAAGTCGCATAACCGTGCCTGCTGGCACCACCTCCAACTGCATTCGTGCGAACTCCGCGATCAAGTGGTTCTGCTCCGTTAATGCGCTCCCAGACGCCCTTTCCTGATGCCCTTTTCTGCTCAAGGCGTCTGCCACCACGTTTGCCTTCCCGGGATGATATTGAATCGTCAAGTCGTAATCTTTCAACAGCTCTAGCCATCGCCTCTGCTGCAAGTTTAATTCTTTTTGGGTAAAGATGTACTTAAGGCTTTGATGATCCGAGAAGACGTTACAGTGGACTCCAAAGAGATAGTGCCTCCACAGTTTTAAAACGAAGACTACTGCAGCCAGTTCCAAGTCGTGTATCGGGTAGTTCTTTTCGTAGTCCTTCAGTTGCCTGGACGCGTAGGCAATCACTTTCCCCTGTTGCATCAGAACGCCACCCAGACCGATCCTCGATGCGTCGCAGTACACTTCATAATCCTCTCCGGGTGTCGGCAGCACAAGTATTGGTGCCCTGGTTAACCTCCTCTTGAGTTCCTCAAAACTCTCCTGGCATTTGGCCGTCCATATGAACTTCTCCCCTTTTCTGGTTAACCGATTTAAAGGGGTAGCAATCTTCGCGAAACCCTCTACGAATCGCCTGTAATATCCTGCCAATCCTAGGAAACTGCGGACCTCCGTCACCGTCGGCGGCGGCTGCCAGTCAACCACTGATTCCACCTTCTTGGGGTCCACGACGATTCCTTGTGCCGAGATCACATGTCCTAGGAAACCGACTTCGCGCAGCCAGAACTCACACTTCTTGAGTTTAGCAAACAGCTCCTGCTCTCTGAGAGTTTGGAGGATCGTTCGCAAATGGTCCTCGTGCTCCTCGTCGGTGGTGGAATAGATCAAAATGTCGTCGATGAAGACCACCATGAACCGATCCAGGAAGGGTCTGAAGATCCGGTTCATCATGTCCATGAAGACTGCGGGGGCGTTTGTGAGTCCGAAGGGCATAACCGTGAACTCGTAGTGGCCATACCGGGTCCGGAAATCAGTCTTCGGGATGTCCTCGTCCCGAACCCGGAGTTGGTGGTAGCCCGATTGCAGATCGATTTTGGAGAAGACCGTCGCCCCCCTCAGCTGGTCGAAGAGATCATCTATTCTGGGCAGGGGGTACTTATTCTTCACTGTAACTTTGTTTATTCCCCTGTAGTCAATGCAGAGACGCAGGCTTCCGTCTTTCTTCCGCACAAAAAGTACCGGTGCACCCCAGGGCGACACACTCGGTCTGATGAAGCCTTTGTCCATAAGGTCCTCGAGTTGTGCCTTAAGCTCCTTCAGCTCTGCGAAGGCCATACGGTAAGGCGCCTTCGTAATGGGCTGCGTGCCCGGTAGTAGCTCGATGGGGAAAACCACCTCCCGTTCTGGGGGCATCCCAGGCAGTTCCGTGGGAAAAACGTCAGGGAAGTCCCTCACCACTGGGACATCTGTAAGTGTCGTCGGGGGTCGGGTAACCAAATCCACCGATGCTAAATAGGCCACGCACCCTCCCTCAACCAGTCTTCTGGCCCGCGCCGCTGAAATAATCGCCGGGAAGGAGATGCTCTCGCCCATGATGTACACATGCTCAGGGAAACCCGGTTCTTGTAATCGCAGCTGTCGCTTGTCACAATCGATGAGTGCCTGGTACCTCGTGAGCCAGTTCATGCCCAACACCACGTCGTACTCCCTCAGGGGAATTACCACCAAATCCCCAGGGCAAGCCAGCCGCCCTAGCATAATCGGGCAGGCGGCCACAAAGCTGACCGCCTCCAACGTCCCTCCCGCCGTTTGGACCGTCAAGAAAGTTTGGAGGGGTGCCTCCTCGAGATCATGCATAAATACGAAATCATGAGCAATGAACGAGTGTGTTGCTCCGGTATCGAAAGAGTTCTAGCACGGGAATTTGAAACGGAAGTAATACCTGCAAGTGCGTCCTCCGGCGGATCTGTATCTTGGCGGGTCATTGAGAAAACTCTCCCGCCTGGTTGTGGCTGCCTGTCCTCCTCGCGTCGTGGTGCAGGGGGTCTAGACGTCGACGCCATAGGAGCTTTCCCCGCCCTGAGAGCTGTGGCGTGGGCGTAGAAGCTGCAGAGGACGCAGATCCCCCGCCTAAGGGGCAGTTGCGGCGGAAGTGCCCCCGTTTGCCGCACCTGAAGCAGTGGTCGCCTCTTTGGGGGCACTCTCCCGGAATGTGCCCTCCCCCGCATTTGACACAAGGCCTATTCCCCGGCCTCTGCCCTCCTGCTGGCGCGCTCCGGGACCCCGCCTGTGGTCTCCACCGTTTGGGGGCCCCGCCCCCACTCCAAGAGCCTCCCCCCGAGTTCTGCTGTTGCCGCTTCCGGTCCTCCAGCCGCGTCGAGTTCTCCCTTCTGGCGCGGGTGACCGCAAAACCCCGCTCCACCGTAGTGGCTCTGTCGACCACTTTCTGGAAGGTGTGCAGTTCGGCTGCTTGCACCACCTCGAAGATATTGCTCCGCAAGCCATCCACAAAGAGTTGCGCCTTGTGAGCCTCGTACCTTATGACGAACGGGACGCAGTTTGCTAGCTGGACGAACTCCCGCTGATACTCCATGACCGTCCGGTTCCCCTGCTGGATGTGGTTCAGGTCATCCTCCAACTTTTTCTTGACACTGTTGGTGAAGAAGGCCCCGAACAGCTCCTGTTTGAAAGTTGCCCAGGACGGAAGTGCGGTACCCTTAGCAGGATCGGGGCGTACCGTCTTCCACCACAAGCGGGCGTTCCCCTCCAAGCAGTGGACTGCTAGGGGAACCCGCTCGTCATCCTCCATGAGTAAGTCTTCAAAGAGTTTCTCCATCGACCCTACCCATTTCTCGACGACCCAAGGATCAGTCGTGTCCCCTTCGAACGTGGGTGGATCGTATTTCTTGAAGTCCTTCAGGTTGGCCCGCACCCGATCCCGCTCGGTCATCACAACCGTCCCCTCCCTCGCGGCGGCGGCAGCCACGGTAGGGGTAGGTGTGACTACAGTCTCCTCCAGAGTAACCCTGCTGGTTGTCCCCGGCGCCGGTCCCGTAGCCGCCGCCGGCGGTGGCACTGTCGGTGGTGCCGCGGCCGGTGCTGTCGGCCCCTGTGGGGGAACCGGGGCGACCGTCACCGTCGCGGCCTGCTGCTGTTGCGTCAACTGACGCACGTGCTCGGTGAGGTTTGCCAGATTCCCCGCCATCTCCCGCAATTGCTGCCGCAGGAGCTGGTTCTCCGCGGCAGTCGACGTCGTTGCGTCCGCCTCTGCGTCTCCGGCCGATGATCTAGTACGGGCCATGTCTGTCACACATCACAAGAGTCAACTTTAGACTACCCTACTAACAGCAACCATAAAGTGAGAGAAAGGACTCAACATTTTCCCCCCCTCGGTCACTCACGTTCTACAGTCCTATGCCCTACCCATTTCATTCATGTGTAGGCAAGTGAGGTATTCCCACGGATGTCGGCACTACTGTTGTGATTGAAAGAACTCTCTGATACCATTTAATCTGTCACGCCCCGGGGGGTTTGTTTTAGCGGAAAAGATTCACAAAAGTCAAACATTTGACGCATAAATGTTTTTTTGATAAAAGAAAACCTCTCTTCCCCGGCGCGTGCCCAGACCCGCCGCATATACAGAATCTCTTTGTAAACGGACAGAGTCTCCTCTGTATATGCACGGCGTAGCGTTTAGTACATGTTCCCAACACGAGCAACCATTCAATCACAACAGTAACTAACACACAACTAGTACCATAATTTATTAAAACGCATGGCCGATCAATTTGGAAAGGATAAATCCACAGTTTTAAAAGAGCGCCTACCCGGCACTTACGTTTTGAAAACGAGTTTCGCAATCTTTTCTTTGGTTTTTGTCTTTTCATTTTCAAATGGCCAACAGAAATACAAGGAAGAGTAACGCAGAAGAGAATAACTAAATGCAACCCATACCGACATCCACGCCGACCCCACGAGGGTATCGAGAACCTCTCACATAACTACAATGTAAATGAAATGCAAGAATGAAAGAAGAAATATAGTCCAGGGTCCCCAGCGACCCAGCTGCTCCTGCCCCGTCCTCACCGCCGCCTACCTCTCCCCCCGTCTTAACCCTGTCACGAAGTGGGAAGTCAGTGACGAAAAATAGTAGAGCAGGAGAATATAATAAAACAAACCGTGAAGACAACCGGAGCAACCACCCTCTCAAGGTGGAGAGGCAACCTGTACACCTGTATCCTGTAATACCCGGCCACGTCGGACAACTAAACCGACGGCCCATACCGTACCTGCAGAAACCCGACCACGTCGGACAACTAAACCGACGGGTCGCACCGCTCGCACCTCGGCGCCTCAAACCCCACAACTAATAAGGGGCCCCACTACGTCACCTCGTGGGTATACACGGGTCATAGACCGCTTTTCCTGAAAATCGCACCCTTCGCGGTGGCCAAACCGCGGGTGCGTGTGTTGCAGCCTCGAGCACAGTAACCACAATGCATGAACAAGAGTAAGATAGTAACATGTATAATCAAGGTACTCTACTAACAAGTATAATCGAAGGTAAAACAGTAACACGTAACGTCAGGAGGTACGATAACACATAACTACTAGAGTGCAGCGATAACATGTAGCATCTAAGGTAACGACAATAGGTAACATTTAAAGTGGAACGATAATATGAAATATTTAAAGTAAACAGTCGTCGAAGATCGATGCTAAATACCACACTCAACCCACCTGTCGCTAGTAGAAAACAACGCTCGGCTCCCTCGAGTCCTGGTACGCCCGCTCGGATTCTCACACCCACCTGCCGCGAGGGAAAGTCAGCGCTCAGACTCGGATAAAAAAAACACGACAAACCGCCTGTCCCGGTTCGCGGCTCCCTGCCCGCACACGGGGCCGTGCGCGTGCCCAGCCCCGTGCGGGTCACCCCCGCACGCGGGGCTGGGCGCGCGCCCGGCCCCGTGCGGGTCACCCCCGCATGCGGGGCTGGGCGTGAGCCTGGCCCCGTGCGGGTCACCCCCTCACCGTGCGGGTCACCCCCGCACGCAGGGCTGGGCGCGAGCCCGGCCCCGTGCGGGTCACCCCCGCACGCGGGGATGGCCGCGAGCCAGGCCCCGTGCGGGTCACCCCCGCACCGTGTGGGTCACCCCCGCACCGTGCGGGTTGTTACGGAATTTGAGTTGGCGTAGTTTCGTGAAAGGTTCAAGTCTTGAAGATTGAAGGTGAAAAAGTTGGATCATTTAACTCAATCTCAAGGAAGAAGAATTCAAAAGGATCAGGTATGTTTAACTAAAGATTATTGGTGATCCGAATACTTCTTGTAGTGTAGAAACACCTGGAAGAGTTTTTAAATGCATAAAAATCAAAAACTGGTGTTCGGACAGGTTCAGGATCCGGATCAGAGCTAGCAATCCGGATCCCGAAGGTTGTTGTTTCATACATCACTTCAATCCGGATCGCAGCATCTCACGATCCGGATCCCGAACGTTGAGTTTTCTGAAATGTATGAACGATCCGGATCAGGCATTCCGATCCGGATCCCGAACGTTTGTTTTCTGGAAACCGTCTTTATTGCTACTGCAATCCGGATCGCCCAAATCCGATCCGGATCGCCGTCCGTCAAAATTCCAGAAAAGTTAGGTTTTTGATTCTTATCTCCTTCCAAATGTTTCTAACCTATAAATAGACCCTATGACTCTTTTTCTAGGGTGAATCCAAAAAATCCAAATAGCCGTCATATTCAAATATCATCTTATACGGCTCTAGATCCACATATAGAGAAGAAAGGAAATCATTAGAGAATACTCTATGTTTCTTCATCTATATTGATTAGTTTGATTCTAGGTTTTCATACTCACATCTTGAGTTGAATCAAACTAATGAATACTTAGATGGCATTTTCGATCTATCTTTGATCTAAGTATTCGGCGGATCATCACCACCCAAAAAACAACGATTTCCCCAAAATCGGCGCGTGGATTCGCGTGTCCTTGTGGATTCAAGGTTCAACCGCTCTCGTGGATTCGGAGCGAGGCACGTTCGTGGATTCGAAGGGTGCTATTGGGTGTAGACCGTGGATTCGGTCGGACGTCGTGGATTCGACGTTGGACGCCGTGGATTCGGCGTTGGGCGCAGATCGTGGATTCGAGAAGCGTCGCGGAGCGAGCGGAGAAGATCCTCTAGGAGCGTATGGAAAAGGTTGAGTCGTAAGTGTGTACGGTAAATCACCTTGTACGTGTTTTAATTCTAGTGGATTTTTGCCGTGTTATCGGTCCCGTGGTTTTTTACTCCGGTGATGGAGTTTTCCACGTAAAAATCTTGCGTGTTATTTTTATTTCCGCATTGGGTTTTTATCGCAATGATTTTTGAGTGTTTATACGTTTACACCTATTCACCCCCCTCTAGGTGTTTTTTCCCCTATTTAGATCTACATTTCATATAACCCAACAAGTGGTATCAGAGCGGGAATAGGGTTGTGAACAATGGTTGAAGGTGGAAACATCAATCGACCCCCTTTCTTTGATGGAACAAATTATGCGTACTGGAAAGTACGAATGAAAGCCTTTTTAATTTCCATCGACGAAAGGGTGTGGCAATCAATTGAATTAGGATGGTCTAATCCAACTGAAATTATCTCTGATGTTCGCACCTTAAAACCTAGGTCGAAATGGACCAAGGAAGAGTTAGATTCTTCTTCTTACAATGGCAAGGGAATTAATGCTATTTTTAATGCCTTATCTCAAACTGAATTCTCTCGCGTCTCGGCATGTGAGACTGCGAAAGAAATCTGGGATGTTCTTCAAGTTACACATGAGGGAACTAACCTCATGAAGATTCAGAAACTGCAAATGCTTACGAGCAAGTTTGACTCTATCTTGATGGCAGAAAATGAATCTTTCACGGACTACTATACACGATTGCAAGACATCGTAAACTCATGTGCTAACCTGGGAGAGAAGATTCCAGAATTTAAGATTGTAAGAAAGATCTTAAGAACTCTTCCTGAACGATTTCGCCCAAAGGTTACAGCCATTGAAACTATTAAACACCCGGACGAAATACGTGTAGAAGAATTGGTTGGTTCATTACAAACTTATGAAATGACATTTACTACTAACAATTCTTCTGGAAAAGCATCCTCTTCTAAGTCTTCAGGTTATGCGTTGAAAACAACTAAGGAAGAAGACGCGGATACATCCTCCTCAGACGATGACGAGAACCTTTCTATGGAGGAATTTGAGAAGCAGCTCGCTCTCTTGACAAGGAAGTTTCGCCGCAACTTTCGAAGGGGTAATTCAAGTAAATCTCCATCCTTCAGAAAGTCGAACAAAGGCAAGGGTACTTCAAGCTACAAGTCAAGAAAGCAAGAGAACTTTTCAAAGGATAAGAAAAGTTCAGAGGGACAACTACAATGCTTCAAATGTCGAGGCTACGGCCACATTGCAACGGAGTGTCCCAACAAGTATCCGGCAAAGAAGAAGGCGATGCAAGTCGTCACTTGGGATGACAACTCAACGTCAAATGAGTCGTCTTCAAGTGATGAAGAAAAGAGCTCCACGGCATTCCACGCGTCCATATCTTCACCCTTCATGTGCTTTATGGCAAGTACATCCGAGTCGTTGTCCAACTCCACTGTTGAAAAGATTGCAACGGACAACGAATCGGATGATTCGGAAGGTGAAGATTTTGCTTTAGCCTATCACAGACCTTTACGGGATTCAAAGAAACCGGCTAAGCAAAACAAGGGGTTGAGAGGGAGATTGCAGGATCTCGAAGAAGAAGTAAAAAAGGGTAACTTCTCTCTCGACCGATCTTGAAGTGGAAAGGGATAATCTGATAAAAGCAAATGTTTCCCTTCAAGAGTCCAATGAGCAACTCGAGAAGAATTATATAGATATGGTGAACAAAGCGAACTACTTCTTGAAGCTCTACGGCGAGGCCCGACGGGAAAAATTGGAAATGATAGAGACCATTTCCCAACTCAAGGATGACTTACAGCAATTCTCTTCTGGAAGGAGTAAGTTGGATAAACTTCTTGGTCTCGGTCAAACAAACAAGTTCGGCCTCGGATACAATCGAACTGAAGACAATTTTAGTTCGGTTGGGACAGTCTTTGTGCCTCAGTCGGTATCTCCTCCTCCGACACCGGAATTCACGACAACCAACGACAACAAGCCTACTTCATCCTCTTCGTAATCGTCAAACACAAAGGTATGTTTTCGTTGTAATTTTGCAGGGCACATTGAAAGAAATTGCAAGATTGGAGCTCAAAGATCAAATCAACCACATCTTGCAACTGCTACCAATAAGTTCACTCCCCGGAATTCAAAGAAGGATTTTTCAAAAGAAAAGAACGTTGGTAGTACTCCAAACAAGACGATGACAAAAGAAAAAGATCAATCAGACAAAACGTCTTCATCAAGGAAAATTTCTCAACCATTGCCGACATACTCCAAAACTCAAAAGGTTTGGGTATGCAAAGGTGAAATCCTTCCTTGTCTTTAATCGTTCTACGATTAAATGTTGTGTAGTTTATGTAGACATTTTTTTTTTTTTTTTTCCTTTCTTTTGGCCGACCCGTCAACCATCTTTGGGAGGTAAATGGTATATTTTCTTATTGGTTGATGATTTCTCTAGGTTTTCTTGGGTAGCATTTTTAAAAGAGAAAGCTGATACATTTGATTCTTTTAATGAGATTTGCCATCGTATTATGATTGAAAAGAATGAAAAGATCATTCGTGTTAGGAGTGATAGAGGTGGAGAATTCATAAATTCCAAATTCATTGATTTTTGCACTTCCAACGGCATAAAACATGAATTCTCAGCACCCTATACACCTCAGCAGAATGGTGTTGTTGAGCGCAAAAACAGGGTTGTTCAAGAGATGGCGCGTGTGATGCTTCATAGCCGGAATTTACCGCTACATTTTTGGGCTGAAGCTGTGAACACCGCTGTCTATGTCATTAATCGAGTGTATTTGCGCCCAGGAACTTTAAATACACCATATGAGTTGTGGTTTAGTAGAAAACCGGATATCAAATACTTTCGTATCTTCGGGAGTCGATGTTACATTTTACGTGACCGTGAAAATCTTGGAAAGTTTGACTCTCGAAGTGACGAAGGGATCTTTTTGGGTTATTCTACAAATAGCAGAGCATATCGAGTATTTAACATCGAATCTAAAACGATTGTAGAATCTATAAATGTTAAAGTAGATGAAGCTTTTCACTTTGCATCTGAAAAATCTACCCTCGATATCTCTCTAGATGATGATACTCCTGTAAGTGCATCTTCTCATGATAATACTTCTAATATTAATGATGCATCTAATGGCTCTTCAAGTTTATCTGATGTGCAGGAATCATCTCATATACCTCCGAGTACTCCGTTTCAACAAACGCTACGAATCTCCAAGGATCATCCTGAATCAAACATCATTGGAGATCCACAAGAAGGAGTTAGAACTCGGAGGCAGTTGGTTTGTGGATTTGCTTGCTACGTATCTTTAATCGAACCAAAGAACATAGATGAAGCTCTTCAGGATGACTACTGGATTAAAGCAATGCAAGAAGAGCTCCATCAATTTGAGCGAAACAAAGTCTGGGAATTAACGAAGCCTCCAAAGCAACATAATGTGATAGGTACCAAATGGATTTTCAAGAACAAGAAAAATGAGGATGGTACTATCATCAGGAACAAGGCACGATTAGTTGCTCAAGGCTACTCTCAAGTAGAAGGTATAGACTTTGATGAAACATTCGCCCCTGTAGCTAGACTCGAGTCCATTCGTATACTATTTGCTATTGCTTGTCATTTTAAAATCAAATTATTTCAAATGGACGTTAAGAGCGCGTTTCTAAATGGGTTTTTAAATGAGGAAGTTTATGTGGCTCAACCGAAAGGTTTTGTGGACCATAAACAACCTAACCATGTTTTTCGTTTGAAAAAGGCTCTTTACGGTCTGAAACAAGCACCGCGAGCATGGTACGAAAGGCTTACAAAGCACCTTTTGGAGAAGGGCTATACTCGAGGGGGAGCTGACAGGACTCTCTTTGTGAAGCATTATCAAAATAACTTCATTGTTGCACAAATCTATGTCGATGACATTGTTTTTGGAGCAACAAAGGATAATGATGCTTCTAAATTCGCGGAGACCATGGAAAGCGAATTTGAGATGTCCATGATGGGCGAATTGACTTATTTCCTTGGATTGCAAATTAAACAAAATGATGAAGGTATTCACTTGAGTCAATCCAAGTATGCAATGGAGTTGGTTAAAAAGTATGACTTAGAAAATTCGAAGGATTTTCCGACTCCAATGGGAACTAGCCACAAGGGACTTGGAAGTGAATCACAAAGTGAGTATGTAGACGAGAAACTGTATCGAAGTATGATTGGAAGTCTACTTTACCTCACGGCTAGTCGCCCGGATATATCCTTTAGTGTTGGGATTTGCGCGAGATATCAATCAGCACCAAAGGAGGTTCACCTGAAAGCGGTGAAAAGGATCATCCGGTACATTAAAGGAACCATAAATTTCGGAATTTGGTATCCTATGGGAACAAGTTTGGATATTGTTGGATACTCAGATGCCGATTGGGCAGGATCAGTGGATGATCGGAAAAGCACGAGTGGTGCATGCTTCTATCTCGGCCATTGCCTTGTTGCATGGCACAGTAAAAAGCAGAATTGCATAGCACTCTCGACTGCCGAAGCGGAATACATTTCAGCTGGAAGTTGTTCAACTCAACTCATTTGGATGAAAAGCGTATTGAGCGACTTCCGGATTTCAGCATCTTCGGTAACAATTCTTTGTGACAACACAAGTGCAATTAACATTTCTAAAAACCCTGTGTTGCACTCTAGAACAAAACATATTGAACTTAGATATCATTTTCTTAGAGAGCTAGTTGAATCAAATACTCTTCAACTTTCATATATTTCAACTGAGGATCAATTAGCTGACATTCTAACAAAACCTTTGGATCAAAAACGTTTTATTCATTTGCGAAAAGCAATTGGAATGCTTTCCTTGAAATAAACTTCTTTTTGAAACTTTTGCTTAGGATAGGTTTTGTTTTTGTTTTGTTTTGTTCTTTATCTATGTTTGTACATAGGACATTATTTGAGCATAGATCATAATTGACTTTAATGGTATCTTTTCGCACATTTAGAAATTTATTATGCTTTTGCCATCATAATATTTCACTGTTGCAATGATCATTTATGTTAATTAAATCATCTTCTGAGTGATCAAAGTCAATTTCTCTCTCAATGATCTCTTGGTATAGTCATTATCTTATTTGACTGCTTAGTCGAGTATGAAATCGAGATCAATTTTTGGTTGAATACTTTATATCTTAAATAATTGATAGCCAATTGAGGGGGAGTCAAAGAAATGGAAAATGCTCAAAAGATGTGGAAAGAGTTACATCCCAATGAGGAGTGTGAAAACTACCACCACATGGAGGAAAGAGCTACCACCTCGGTCGTCCGAGTATTGTGTGCAGCTACTGTCACGCCCCGAGTCCGCCAATTTGTACGGTTCGGGCACGCCAACAGACCCGCCAATCGGGTATGACCTTTCACTACCCGAAAGGAACGGTAACATCCATAATCATACAACAAGTATATGCGGAAGCTAAATATCAGAGTACTAAAAATCACTATAAATTTGAACTTTCATTTTATAAACAAACAGTTTAAGCGATAATGAAAGCATACAAGAGTGAACCATAACTTAAATTTATTACCCTTTACATTTCTGAACTTGCTAATAAAATTATTACAATTCTTTTACACAATTCCTCACCATACAAGGTTCACTCAAGCAATATAAAAATGGGATACCTCTGCTAGACCCTCTAGGTCTCTATGCTGCTGGGCCCTTGCCCCTGTCGTATACCTCGCCGTCTGCCTCTGAACCATCGCGATCGCTGCATCCATACCTGAACCTGTGGGGGGGGGGCACCCAAGGGGTGTGAGAACTCCTGACAGAGTTCCCAGTGGGTTCAACCACAGAGAAAAAAGTGTCTACACCACTTGGTCCAATGGAAGCAATAACAATAGAGTGCTAGGAAACTAAAATCCTCAATATCAAAATGCTGCTATACAAAATATATATCACTACACAAACTGTGTAAACTCATCGACCCAGCACTACTCTGTCTAGTCATACTAGGCTACTAAGCACCAACTCGGCCACTATGCCGCTATATATAAGGTCAAACTAACCCGGCCACCTTGGCCACTCTATCTTTCTCTTTTTCTTTACATTCTGGTGCTTTAGTTCAAGTTAACCCTCGGAAATTCTTATCCAACGGGCCCGAGCCCGGTAGTCCTGCTACCATAAGTTAAGATTTCTAAGGTTGCCGATAGCACCCGCAAGTGCTACCCCGCCCAACGGGGAACTTGTCCTACGGGTCACTGCCCGGGAGAGGGACACTGCCCTTGGCTCCGACAAGGCTACTTTTTACCCCCGAAGGTACGCTCGTTTTATCTTTATATTTTCTTTCTTTTATTTTCTTTTTCTTTCTCTTTTTACTTTAATTCTTAGCCTCTTTGCCTTTGAACACTTGCTTTTCTTTCTTATTCGAGCTTTAGCTCCCTTTTGCCACTGGCAAATCTCTTTCTCTTTCCTTTGAGCATCTAGCTCTTTGCTTTCACTTTAAGCCTTTCGAAAGTACCTCGTCCGACGGGTCACTGCCCAGGGAGTCTTGCTCCACTTGACGAGTCTCAAATTCGAAGGCGCCATTTACATTTTCTTTATGCTTTTTAGCCACTTTTAGCTTGCTTTTAACTTTGCCTTTTTTACAACAATTTATCTCTTATCCTGGGTCTTGCCATCAAGATAATTAGAGAGTCTCCTGGACTCTTAAACATTTCTCTTTTATTTCTTTACTCAAATTGAAGTTAAAGTTATTATCCATTTGCCCAGACACCCTATGACCCACTCTAGGGTTATATATTTAGCTCTTTGACTTTGTGATTACACAAACTTTTCCTTAGAGTTTGACTCTAAGTTGATCACTTTGCTATCAGTTTAATTCTTTAAACTTTGTGGCCACATACTCTTTTCTTTGCCGAACCTGGAGTTACATTATCTCTATTTACCTGTTGCACTTTGCATTTAGAGTTATCTTGACCCTAATCCATTTCCTGTGAGTATAAACTCCACTCGTTCACCTTAGGTTTTCTTACCTAGGTTTCATATCATATTTAACCTAGAGTTCCTTGACTCTATGTTAACCAGTCTATTCTCAACCCACTAACTTACCTTAGGTTTCCTTTACCTAAGTCTTATATCATGCGCATCCTAGAGTCCTTGACTCTATGTTGATCACTCTATCCAATGTCCTTAGGTTATCTCCTAAGATAATGCCACTCATTCAATCCTAGGATATACCCCTAAGTTTGATGCCACTCATAACCCTGAGTCTAGGTTTCTCCTAGTCTTACTACCAGCATGTCCTTTTCCTTATGCTTTCACATGATTCCTAGGGCTATACCCTAACATGATCGCCGATAACAAATAATTGATTCCCCTTTTTACGCATGCAATTATTTCCATCTCAATCATCAATAAAGTTTAACATCTACACAGGCAATTATCATCCATATTTAGCAATTCAGAAAAATTCACTTTTCTATCTGCATCCTTCTACACATGCAAGTTTATCTCTTATTCTAATAATTAGAAAAGTTACTTCTCTTCTATATCCATCTACACATGCAAAATTCAATCATAATTACCCAACGCCTCTAACAGACTACTATCATGCTTCAAGATCAAAAGCAGAGGGGAAAAAGTGGACGAAGGTCACCATTTTCGGTAGGATCCCCCACCTCGATGTGCTTTCTTGGTTCCTGGAAGAGACAATTTTAACTCCTTTTGCCTCTGAGGTTTCCCTACATTGTAAGGAAGGAAGCACATAAAGTAACCGTCTTTACCACGATCCACTAACCTCCATCACACGATAAAACCAACCCCTTTTTGACAACTAGAAGGGGAAAAAAAAATCCTATTTGATCATTTTCCCCACCAAAAGGCTAAATTTTTATCGGTTTCATAAAATAGGAGGAGAAATAGGTCCTCCCATGGCATGGTTGCCAAAAGAAACTTGCTCAAACTCGATCCGGGGTCAAAATGCTCTCAAAAATTTGAGAAAAACTCAATTTGCGCGTTTCCCCCAATTTACCCGATTTTTTGGGGCACATTGGCAAAAATCCATAATTCGTATTCAAAATCGGGAGAGCAACTCATTGAGCGTTCCCCCCAATTTGCGATCTTGGACAATGGCAAAATCAGAAATTGCATTTTTCCTTCACTTGGAGAAAAGAGAAGAAGAAAGAAATTTCCTTCTTTCTTCTTTTCTTCTTTTCTTTTCTTTCTTTTTCCCTTCTCTTTTTCTTCTTTTCTTTTTTTTTTGTAAAGTTCCCCGCTGCCTGGGCAGCAGCAATGCATAGCTGCTGCCCAAGCAGCAGCATGGCAGCTGCCAAGGCAAGCTGCCTGGCAGCTGCCCTGCTGCAATTCCAGCAGCTGCGCAAGGCCGCCATGCTGCTGCCTTGCGCAGCAGCCTTGCTGCCCAGGGCAGCAGTGCAAGCTGCTGCCCTAGCAGCAGGGCCACAGCTGCTGCTGCTGCTTGTAGCAGCAGCAGCTGCTGCAGCTCAGCAGGCTGCTGCAGCTCCAGCAGCTGCGCAAGGCAAGCCATGCTGCTGCCATTGGCGCAGCAGCCATGCTGCTCAGCTGCAAGCCCCAACCCCTCCTCTTTTTTTTCCATTTTTTTTTTTGTTTCCTTCGCCCCCTCCAGCAAGAGAGAGAGAGAGAGGGAGAGAGAGAGAGAGAGAGATGAGGAGAGAGAGTACAATACCTTCTCCTTCTCATTCTTCTTCTTCTTCTGTCTTCTCTCCTTTCTCTTCTTCTTCTCCTTCTTTTTCTTTCGTTCCTTCTTTCAGCTGAGAGAGGGAGAGAGTGTGAGAGAGAGAGGCTTTTCAACAAGAAGAGAGAGAGAAGCGCCTTTACTCCCTGCAGGGGGGGGTAGGTGGAGGGAAGGGTAAATTTACCAAAACACCCTCAACTAATCCCCATTTTACTTAAATGCCCTTAAAAAAAATGCTGCAGTTTCCTGCAGTGAGCAAATTTGAGTACCCTCTTTTCTCCGCATTTTGCCGTCAGCTGGGAGATCGAAAATAAAATTTTTCTTCTCTCCTTTCATTCTACAAATTTTTCTTAAACTTCCCACGATTTTGTTTAAATTTTTGGACTACTCTAAGCCCTCGGAAGAGAGCCCCGAAAAAGCTTCGCGATAAACTGCACTGTCAAAAACTGCAGGTTTCAGAATTTACGAAGCATTTTTTCTTCGCTTCGTTTCTCCAATTTTTCCTTACTCGCCTCACACCTAGGTTTTTCACCCCTTTTAATCAGAAAACTTTTGTGAGACACTCCACGATTTCTTTTAAATTTTTTGGGCTACTCTAAGCCCTCGAAAGAGAGCCCCGAAAAAGCTTCGCGATCAACTGCACTGTCAAAAACTGCAGTTTCAGAATTCACGAAGCATTTTCTTCACTTCGTTCTCCAATTTTTTCCTTAATCGCTCACCTAGGTTTTTCACCCCTTTTAATCAGAAACTTTTGTGAGACACCCACGATTTATTTTAATTTTTGGGCTACCTAAGTCCCCGAAACAGGCTCCGAAACTGCTTCGTGATCACAAATTTCAGAAATCCAGAATTTGCCAAGTCCTCGGGGTTCAAGTCACTTTTCGACCCGATGCCCTTCGCGTCAGCCCGAAACGCACCGAACTCGACTGTAATCATATTTAAAACACGTTACAAGTCTTCTCGCCGAATTTCGCCATTTTGCGAACTCGGCGAACACGAGTCCAAATTTTGCAAATTTGAGGCTTCGCTTCTCAACCACAACTTACTTTTCGACTCAACGGCTTTTCGTCGATTCGAAATACTTCCAACCCACTTGTAATTACATTTGAAATGTGTTACAAGCATTTTTGCTGAGTTTCGCCACTTTCCAAAATCGCGCGAACTTAAGCTTTAGAATTTAGAACTTCAAATTCTCAACTTACAACTCACTTTCGACTCAACGGCCTCTGCGTCGATTCGAAATGCTTCCAACTCACTTGTAATTACATTTGAAATATGTTACAAGTATTTTTTGCTGAGTTTGGCCATTTCTGGGTCACCAAAAGCCTCGCTGTATCAAAAATCGCTGGCGGACCCCGTTCTCACAATCCGGGCATCCGATCAACGCGAAACTTTTACTGTGGCCTTAAAACATATTTACGGAGCTCCCGTAATTTTCTCGGAATTTCCGACACTGAATTTTCCACTAAAAATCTGGGCCCCCCTTTCTCCAATAAAATTCTAGATCTCTTTATTTATCCCGATTTGGGCCCAACTTGCTTCCAAATCTTTACTTCCCCAACTTTCATAAAATGGTATTTCATACCATTTTATTTATATTTATTTATATACCATAGATCTGGTACATTACAGCTCCACATGTATACAAGCATGGGTGTTCAATTTTGATTAAGTAAAATGCATGTTGAAATACTTGACTCCGTCAAATTCAAGGTTAGTATAAGGTGGGTTTTTAAAGAAAGATGCTCAAAGAGCCACTCTCTTCAACATATTGTCTAGATAAATTATCTACTATATTTGGGATTTCAAACATCTATTGATCTTTGTATTTCATTTTCTTTACTGAATTGATGATTTGATAAAGGCATTACTCATAAGATCAAGTTAGATGTAATTGAAGGTGTTCAACTTTAAGGGATTTAATTCTTGTAAATTCTCGTTTCATTTTTGGATATTATTGATAGATTTGGCATAATCTATTTCTTGTTGTATGAAACGATGATTTTTTGTTTAAAGTTGATACACGATTGTGCTTACATACTTTTTCTGGTTTTTCTTGAATTTCTCTGAAATTTTCTAATGAAAAAGTTGGAGCCGATCCGGATTGGACCTGCCGATCTGGATCCCGAACGCAAATATTCTTCTGCGGGCAGACGATCCGGATTGGACCTGCCGATCCGGATCCCGAACGCAGTCTTTCACTGCGGGTAGCCGATCCGGATCGCAATCATGAACTGATCCGGATCGCGGCTAGGGTTTTATAAAGAACAAAAGGGTTTTGATTTCTTTTACTCCAATCTTTTGTTCCAAAGTTTCCAGAGCTTCTCTCTCTAGATTTCACCCATCTTGGAAGCTTTCAAACTCAAGTTCTTCGAATACAAGTAAGTTTTATTGATCAAAATCTCGATTTTTCACCGTTTTTCTTTTTCCTCCTCAAACGTGATGAATTTCTTGGATCGATTTCGTTTGTGGATGGTTTTTGATCAAATTTCTTTTGAAATAAGAACTCTGGGTAGATTAGTTTTGATTATATGCTATGTATTCTCCTGATTAATGGATTTTTAGGCTTCGATTTCTAAAAATTCGATTTTAGGGCATATAATAAGGATTTTCGAAAATTATGCAATTGATCTATTTTTAAAAGTCCTTTTGCAAAACTAATTTGATTCTTAGTCTCTCTACATGATTATGATTGTTTGGGTACAATTTTTTCAAATCTTTGAAAGTTAACAATTTTTCATGTGTTCTTGAGTTGGTCTTCACAGGATTTCAATCTTCTTAAGGCACTTGGATCAATGGGATTCTCATGGATCATTCTTTTGTTGGTCACTATGGTGCACACTAGGGCCACAAACAAATTAAAGAGAGCTAAGAAAACGCAACAAAAAGGTGAGTTTCATTTGATCAGCGACACAGAAGTGGAAGCAGATTGTCAAGAGATAGATTGGACTGAATTAACAGATGATGATGACTCATTGCCTGAACAAAAGGTGTCTGAAGTTTCAAAGGGAAAGCTTCCGATGGATCAAAAGGAAAGAGACCCATGGACACAGGAAAAGCGCCTATGGCTACACCAACCATCTCTGTGAAAAGAAAACGAGTGACTAGATGTTTTGTACTACGACGAGACGCTGATATTGACACGCCAATAGTTCCTGACTCTCCACCTCGTGAGGAACAAGTGTTCGTTAATGCGGATCGCCTAAGGGCATTTGAGAATCGTGAGTGCATTGGCGAGAGGCATGTTAATATTGAGGCTCTACGAGATCACTCTCCCGAGTTTGGTGTTCTGATTGAACGAGCAAAGCTTATTCAAATATGCCGTTTCCCAGAAATGCTTGGATACTGTCTGCATCACGTGAGGACTTTCTATACAAATGCACGGAACCTTCGAGAAAATGAAAATGGTCCGATGGAATTTTACACGAATATCCAAGGCACAAGATTTAAAATCACTCCACAGTTGATTGCCGAGGTTTTGGGAATGCAAGCCAGCAAGACAGGAGTTAATTACCTGAAGGGAAAGGTTTTGACAAACACAATGTGGCAAATGGTCATAAAGGGAATATGTTTGGAGGGAACTCAATCAACGGAGAAGTCTATCAAATCCAAAGAACTTCGTCTTGAGTACCGGTTTCTAAATTTTATCACTTGTTACAATATCCTTCCAAATATGCAGACGAAAGTCCTGAGATGGGATCGAATGTTGTTTTTGTATCTCTTAGGACATCCGTCAGAGACAATGGGATTAAATATCAACATTCCATACATTATTTGGAATAGAATGACGAGATATGTTGAGCATCCTCATCCCACTGAAAGGATCCCATTTCCATTGATTATAATGAGGATCTTAAAGAGATTTCAAGTTGATATTAGTTCAACAACTTATCATCACTGCTTGGGCATGATCGATGAATCCACCATTGTCAAGTCCCTTCACAAATTGCCTTATGTCACTCCAGTTCCTCCATGCGGAACGAAACCTACTACCGGTACTTCTGCATCACCATCACAACCAGCACCCACACCAGCAGATGAAGCATCAGTCTCATCCATCTACAAAGAACAACAACGATTATCTTTTGAGCAGGAACAGATTTCGAAGGCACAGACAAGAATTTCCAATGAGCTGGAGCTCATCACGGCAGCTCATATTACCATAACTAAGAAGGTCAATTCAATGAACAAGCTGGTGAAAAAGATGTTCTCTAAGATGGGTTGCACGAGCTCTGAAGACTCCGAATCTGATGACTGATTCCTTCCTTTTATTTTTTTTTCTTGTGCAGATTTTTAATCTTTTCTTGTGCAGGTTTTTCAGTTGTTAGGACTTACTCTTAGTCTAGTTCTCACAGTTCGGAACAATTTTTAATTTTTAACTCTCCTTGATTTTTGTAATTTTGGCTTTGTTTGTGACAAAAAGGGGGAGAGAGAGAGAACTTGAACAATGATTGATGTGAATGTGTGAATCACACATCAAGGTAAGTATCATTTCAACTTTGACTTTGGTGAAAGGTAAGTATCACAACTTTGGTTTTCATCTTGTGATTTGTTGCATGTTCCTACTAACTATTCGACTAACTATTTGGACATGTATTATTACTAACAAGTTGTTGATTACTAACAAAGCAAAGTCATGACATTTGGAATTTTATTGTTTAGAAGATATGTCAATGCTTGATTGTGATCTTATTACATATCTGAATTATTCAATGTCATGGTGAGCATAAACTCTATCTCTGTTAGGTTTTGAATGCTAAATATTCTTGAGGTATCTAACGATCTCTTTTTGTCAAGAATGATTTCTTTGTGCAGAGAGTACAGATGTCTAAGTCTAGAGTCTGTTTTAGGAGTTTATCTCATGTTTTTATATTTTCGGATCTCCATTGTAAATTTTTGTTGTATGGTGATAGCAACAAAAATATCTTTTTAAATTTTCTTTAGTGGATCTGTGTTTTGTCACGAAACCGCCAAAGGGGGAGATTGTTACGGAATTTGAGTTGGCGTAGTTTCGTGAAAGGTTCAAGTCTTGAAGATTGAAGGTGAAGAAAGTTGGATCATTTAACTCAATCTCAAGAAAGAAGAATTCAAAAGGATCAGGTATGTTTAACTAAAGATTATTGGTGATCCGAATACTTCTTGTAGTGTAGAAACACCTGGAAGAGTTTTTAATTGCATAAAAATCAAAAACTGGTGTTCGGACAGGTTCAGGATCCGGATCAGAGCTAGCAATCCGGATCCCGAAGGTTGTTGTTTCATACATCACTTCAATCCGGATCGCAGCATCTCATGATCCGGATCCCGAACGTTGAGTTTTCTGAAATGTATGAACGATCCGGATCAGGCATTCCGATCCGGATCCCGAACGTTTGTTTTCTGGAAACCGTCTTTATTGCTACTGCAATCCGGATCGCCCTAATCCGATCCGGATCGCCGTCCGTCAAAATTCCAGAAAAGTTAGGTTTTTGATTCTTATCTCCTTCCAAATGTTTCTAACCTATAAATAGACCCTATGACTCTTTTTCTAGGGTGAATCCAAAAAATCCAAAAATTCATATAGCCGTCATTTTGATATATCATCTTATACGGCTCTAGATCCACATATAGAGAAGAAAGGAAATCATTAGAGAATACTCTATGTTTCTTCATCTATATTGATTAGTTTGATTCTAGGTTTTCATACTCACATCTTGAGTTGAATCAAACTAATGAATACTTAGATGGTATTTCCGATCTATCTTTGATCTAAGTATTCGGCGGATCATCACCACCCAAAAACAACGATTTCCCCAAAATTGGCACGTGGATTCGCGTGTCCTTGCGGATTCAAGGTTCAACCGCTCTCGTGGATTCGGAGCGAGGCACGTTCGTGGATTCGAAGGGTGCTGTTGGGTGCAGACCGTGGATTCGGTCGGACGTCGTGGATTCGACGTTGGACGCCGTGGATTCGGCGTTGGGCGCAGATCGTGGATTCGAGAAGCGTCGCAGAGCTAGCGGAGAAGATCCTCTAGGAGCGTATGGAAAAGGTTGAGTCGTAAGTGTGTACGGTAAATCACCTTGTACGTGTTTTAATTCCAGTGGATTTCTGCCGTGTTATCGGTCCCGTGGTTTTTTACTCCGGTGATGGAGTTTTCCACGTAAAAATCTTGCGTGTTATTTTTATTTCCGCATTGGGTTTTTATCGCAATGATTTTTGAGTGTTTATACGTTTACACCTATTCACCCCCCTCTAGGTGTTTCTTCCCCTATTTAGATCTACATTACATATAACCCAACACACTCGAGGGGAGCGACCCACACGAGTAAAGTAACTCTGTCATCAGTATCACAAGTATCTCTGTGTCGAGTATCACTGTATAGCAGGACTGGATCACGACTCTGATCAAAGTGGAAAAACTCGTCCACTAAAGGGAAACCCGATCCCTAAACGGATACAACAGTAAATGATAAGTGGAAACTCCATCCACTAGAGGAAAGTCTAATACCCAATCTGATACATCAATAAATATCCGGTCAACCGCCCAATATCCGTGGTTGCCGCAATACCCTACCGTCCATAACCAAAGTACTATAACCGACCACCGGTCAACCGCCCAAAGTCCGCGGTCACTGCCAAAACCCTGCCAGCCGCAATCCAGCACAACCCGTCCCTGTCACCAATGTCCCTGCTACACTACCCCAGACCCCTGCTCGCACCCGAGCAACACAGACCGCCTGACTAACAAGAAGGAGAAAGGAATAACATGGTTTCTCCTAAGTCAAGTTCCAAAATGTAGTGCAGTAGTAAAAGATGGCCTAACTATATGTCCATACAAGCATGCATTTGTCCTCAAGAAGAATAAAGAAAATAAACCTCATGCCAGAATTAGCAATGACCATACCTGTCCAAGATTTTCGATCCATAATCACTCCTTGGAGTAGAACCTGCACATAACTACATAATCCTATCCCATTGTATAAACCAGCCTCATAAAAGGGTTATATGCTAACATGGCATGATAATTAATCATATAGGGTAACCTTGCCTTAGGTAAGCTTCCACTAATCATCAACATAAATGTCTGATTAATACCATTGTCATAATATGAATAATTAACTTGCAATTCCCATAAATCAACACTGTTAAGCTTACCAATCAATCCCAGGTATTGTACCCTACACCTGCATGCAATTCTAACATATAGAGTTAGAGAACCGTCCACCGGTTCTCGGAACAAAGCACCCACCTGAAAAACTGACTGTCCAAAGCCAAACAGCTGAAAACACCAGATAACTCTAATCCCTTGCTCCCATAAGTTCAGCACACCCGTAACTCTCCTGGCACAATACAAAGTCCACTATAACACATACATTCCAAAATCTGCTCTCACACACACATACAACAACAGTCCCAAAAATGCTTAATTTTCACCTACAGCAAGAGCCCAGAAAATTCCCAGAAAAATATCACCGCGATCCTCGCGTCGATAGCTTCGCAACGGTAGCTTGCACGCCCAAATCTGAGTTCGGTAAGCCAAGATATAAATTCGACAAGGTGGTACACTCACAAGATTTCAGCACAAAAAGACTGTAGCACTGTACACAGAGAAACAGTGATCACAGTATTGCCTCGGGATCCGTGCCAAAAACTCGAAACGGGAAAGCACGATCAATATGAAAGATGAAGCCCTACCTCTTAGGAGTCTGTCGGCACAAGAATCACAGAAAAAGGATCTCGGGGTAGCCCAGAGGAGCCAAAACACTGCTGCTGCGACGAAGGGGAACACAGGAGATGCAACGTCGCGCCGGGCCGTAAAATCCAGAACCTCGGGATGCGTGCTCCTAAAATCGTAGAACTTGGCAGGAAGATCAAGAATTAAGAGAGGAACAAGTCTCCTTCAAGGTGCTCGGGCAGAAGATGCGCGGGTTGAGAGAAAAGAGCCAAAGAAGAAGGCTCGGGTGCTATTTATAGGCAGCAGAAAATAATTGGGAAAATTCCCATTTTGTCCGATTTTTCGGGCGCCCGAAATCTTTCGGGCGCACACAGTGCGGCCCGGCCCAGAACTTTCGGGAGCGCACAGTGCGGCCCAGTCCAAAAAGCTCCGTCGGACGGGATCCCGGCTTCGTCCGACCCGCCCCAGCGCCCGCCACGTGTCCCCCGAACACGCTGCAGCTGTGCAAGCCACCGCTGAGAGCGCCACGTGTCCCTGCCCGCGTCAACGCGGTAGGTGGCGCCCGCGAATCAGCGGGCGCCACGTGGCACTGCCCACGTCGCCCGCGCCTGCCCTGCGTACGGCCACCTGCCCCGGTCAACTGCTCCACTCCTTGCGTGGACCGCGCGCACAACGCAGCACCAATAACCGTCTGCCACGTGTCCACCCGGTTCACCGTGCACCCGGGCCCAAATTCCGTGGACCGCGCCTGCTGCGCCGGCCAACAGGAATGCGCCACGTGGCCCGCTCCCGGCGCACACCCTCCGCGGTGGACCGCGCACCTGCCCGCGCCTTCAGCGCCTGCCCGCGGCTGCTAGCCGTCTGCCTGAGCGCCTTCCGCCGCTGCCCGCCGCCGCCGGCCGCCGCCGGCGATCGCGGGAAACACTGTTCCGGCGATGAACAGTAAAATTACTGTAGCAAGCTCCGAAAAATACAAATAAATAGCCCATCTTGACCGTTTTCGCGCACTGATTCCAAATCCGGCGTCCATTTTGCCAAATTCCAATCCTATAAATTGCCGGAGGCTCCCGAAAAGGTATTTTTAATCCGAATTTCGCGCCGAGCCTAAATTTGATATCCACTCTGCGCGTAAACTCCTCTAAACATCCGACGGGGTCCCCCGATTACCCACGTGATCCATTTTAAGCCCCGAGTCCATCTCTTGTGTCCAAATTGGCGCGCGAACACCGCCGACATGCCACGTAGGCTTCCAGAAGCTGCTGGTCACACTGTAGAAGCCCTGCAAAGATCCGGGTCACCACATCCTCCCCCACTAAAAGAAAGTTTCGTCCTCGAAACTAGAGCAACTCTCAAGGAGTCTCAGAAACCAGGGGTTGATACTCAACACCGCCGTCCCCAGCTCCCAAGTCACCAATCACTCCCCGTGATTACTCAGCAACAACATCAGCAACAACCAGAACGGCATAGCCCGATCGCGCAATTCCCTCACCTTACGAGCCGGAATTCGCAACGGGCGTCCATCGTACTCCAAACTCTCACAGACCCCAAAAGGAACGAGTCAAACACGGGCGAGGGGTCCAAAACATAACACTCCTGAGCTGAGACGCAGAAAAACCTCAAAAACTCCAACAAAAGACGGGGGGGAAAGGAACAAATAGCCCGAGCAACACGCTCTAACATCACTCCTAAGAGCCAACTCAACCCAAGCGACCCGAAACACATCCACACAAACACCTGCACAAAAAAGGGGCCCTAACAAGCGGGGGTTCACACTCAGTCACCCTCAAAACTCAACCCAAGTGGATTGCTCAGCCGCAGCCTTTCATCAAAAGGGATCCTCAGGGACACAACTCAAACCCTGCACACAAGGATGGCCCCACACAGTGCCAGCTATGGAACCGTCAAACTCGACTCCCAAATAGCTCTTCTGCTCCAGGCATCCGCCACCACAGTGGCTCTGTCGGGGTGATACTGGATGCTTACAAAATCCAATGGTGGCTCTACAGCCACTACGGGAGGTATCACTATAACTCACAAATCCATCTCCCACCACTGACTAGGTTAGAATCGGCGCTGGTACCAATCTCATCACCCGGTCATCAAGCTCTGCTGGCACTATCCGGTCCAAAAACTCCTCACCCCAACAATGACCGTCGATCTCGGCCAGTCTTAAATAGCATCCACTTTGGCCGAATTTCCACCGCCGCCCCTTCGGCTAGAATAAGTAATCTAGGAAGATATGCTCTCGAAGCTAAAACTTGCACCACAACTACTTGGCAAAAAGCTTCTTCCCCACAGACCTTGTCACACCATATACAAATGCTGCACAAGCTCTAAATCACTCAGGGAGGGGGGGGGGGTGGTAAAACCAAAATATTCCTGGAGGATGCCGCTATCAAACCGTTCAAGGCCAACTGAAACACAGAATTCCTCAATCTAGAGGCAACAGGGCATTAGTCAATCCATTGGCTTCACTGTACTCGTAATGCCCCTACCGTGTCCTGAACACCATCTAGACAAAGCCCTCAGTTGAAATTCCATATTGGTGCAGGCATCATACAATAACTGCCTGTACATAGCTCCATCAAAAGATTCTAAATAATATCTGTACCTGCCTGGGCTCCAATCCCAAAGGGCTCTCACCGTCGTGTATCAACGACGTGGCACTAGGTCAAACAGACCCTCGATCAAACAGATCCCTGCACCGGTGCGATCAACTCTCCCAGCTCTTACAGATAATCCAAGTGGTGCTATTGAGGTTGGCGCGGTTTCCAGAACCACGTCAACCGCAATCTCAATCTCCCTAACAGGCGGCATAATCATCAACTCGAGTGGACTCACACCCGGGATTTCGCAGTAATAGAAATATCCTTCGGTCCCGGCGCCACCATAAGCTCCTCTCACACAGTCGCTAAACCCTGTGTGCTCGAACAATCTCCCCATAACAAGCCTCCTTTGTCTGCCTCGCAAAAGTCACAATCAGCACCCTCTCTGCACTTAACCATCCAGTGGTGTCGTGCCAACTAATCCCAAGCACTGGGTCAAAACATCGAACTGCCACCCATATCAAAAGGTTTGCCGGTATAACTCATGGTCTCAACGACACTGAACATAATCCACAAGCCTCCTTCACATGCACAACACCGATGGTATCCTGTACCTCTAGTGCACGTGGTAATAACTCTGCCTCTAGTCCATGCCGGAAAGCAAAGTGCACTAACTCCGACTGCTGTGATGAAATCACACCTGCAACAACCCGATCCACTGCCGTGGCGCCCTCCAACCAGGCGGCACAAACTCATCCACACGATGCAAGCGGTTGTCGCTTAGTCCACCAGAAAATATCCAATCAATCACAAGGGAGCACGACCTCTGTCTCTGCTCACGCTGAGGCAACAGATACGATCCTCCGCAGACAACAAAACCACGCTACCGTTGCGCTACTCTGATATAGACACTGATACTGCCATCGGGGTCCACCCGATCCCCAACATCTTAGAAATCCATCATTGCAACCGTCATAATACAAAACACCATTAATCCATGCAATTCCCTATACACTCATCCTTACTAAGCTCACCCCTCAATCCCATATAATACATTCAAAATATGCAAGTTATAAATCACAAAGGGTAGAATTCCCTTGGGTAAGCTTCACATTAACCATCCACAAGGATATCCATCACCCAGGAAAGCAAAACGAAAATGCCTCTGCCTGCCGATTTGTCCTCCATCACCTAGCGCCAAGCGCCTCCCTCCAAAACTCGCCTCTAGCGCCAGATCCCCATCCAAGGAACTGCAGTGTCCAGCTCCAAACACAATGCCTACTCCGACGAGGCATCCACAGTCCAAAACCCGAACAGGAGGGACCGAAAAGAAACTAAAGAGTATCCTGGCGCAATCCACTCCCAATCTCACTTATCCTATGTGCCTCGTCCCTCGAAACATGGAGCGCCAGTTCAACAACTGCATAAACTCTCTAGCACAGGGAGGCTCTCAATTGATCACTCCATCACCCCCAACCACGACTCTGCCTCCAAAGGCTCCAAGCTCAATCTTACGAGTCGGGGTGGTTCATCTGCCAAATCAGGCTCACTTAATCAAACATGCCCCACAGCTCCTCTGCTGTCAACCATCCACCCTACCTCAGTGCCTTAGCACTAAACATTGGCACGGAGGGGGCCACTCGCTCTATTGGCACTACAGAAATCCCTGCCGCTGAGGATACTACATCCTGGTGGTCTCAGAAGAAAAGTACTGTCGGGCTGCCCACTACTCTGACAACTGCATCACCAAACTAGCTGCTCGCTCTGCCGCTGATATGCCTCTGACAATCCTGTCATCTGGGTCCGGAGTTCTCTGACCTCAATCCGGGTATCCGGCCCAAAACCAAACGCTCAAGCTCAACTGCCATGACAGGATGCACAAGGGTCCAAAACCCAGCGTCGGGGAGACACCGCTCGCCACGACGAAACCACAAATCAGCACACAACAACGCTCGACCCAATCCAGCGAAAGTCTAGAGCATGTCACCCATTCCACAGCGTTATATTGTCTGCAGCCAACATAACTACTTAGGAGAATAAACATGCCAATCACTCATCCCGTCCCTCGGGAGAGGTGTAAAACTCAATCAGGACTCTCGCTGCAAATCACGACTCTCACGAAGTCATCCTAGGGTCCAACCACAAGCCTAGGGTTTCTAAGTCCACCATGACCTACAACCTAGGCTCTGATACCACCTAATCTGTCACGCCCCGGGGTCGAAACTGCGACCCGGACTCGCCAACAGATCCGCCACCTATGCCAAACCCGCATAGGCGAAGCGTCCTACCTGCAAAAAGAGCTACAGCTAACAGATATCAGAGCTAAAAGATAAAATTGCTATAGAAATAAAATCAACCACTGTACAACTGAAGATAAAACAACAAGGTCCATCTCCCAAAAATGATAATCATACAATAACCTCGAGTACAAACTCATAGCTCAACAGGGAGATATCTCAAATAAAACATCAGCGTACCAGCTCTCAATACATCATATCCTCACAACATCAGTCTCTCAAAAGAGGAAATAAATACTAATCTACCGTCTATACTGAAGATCTCCTCAAAGGGGGGGGGGTACCGCTACTCTCCAATGGGTCAGGATCTAGCTCGCTACTCCATCACCGCGAATAGCAACCGCAGAAACGGCAACACCCGCCAAGACTCTGCAAAACAAGGGAGAGAAAGGACAAAAGGGGGAAAAACCCTCGACGGGCGTGAGAACTACGCAAAAAGGGAGTTCTCAGTGGGTATCGCCACTAGGCCCGACGATCTGCCCACCAAGACCACTAGAGGCAAAAGATAACTAATGCAGTAAAACTTAAAGAAGAAGCAGAAGACACTCTACAGCTACCATGCCTCTATCTGACTGCTCAAATGGGGAACTCTGATAAATATATGCAACACTCGCACACGAGGTGCTCAATCGACCTAATCGAGCTGACTGCCACATCGGGTCCAGTCAAACCTGCGCCCACCTACAACCACCTCCCGCTGACGGGCAGGAATTACGTAGGGCGTCCAAATGGACTAACTCGCTATTGAGTAGTGGCTCATGCAGGCTATAGTCATAATCCATGCTCTCTCTCTCAGAACGGATAGACTCAAGATGCTCAACCTCTCACACAATGGTCAAAGAACTCACAACGACCACGGGACCACCGTCAAACCCCGAACGGTTCCCAACAATACTAGCACTGGTCTAAACACAGCTACTAGACTCCACTCGGTCCCCCAGGCACGAGTGTACCAAAAAGTATCTGCCTGAATAAACCCAATCGATAGACCAGTAATCACTGGTACTGCCTGCTCTGCTGTCGAACTCCAGATCTCAATCGTGGGATACAGACCGACTTCGGACCGGTACGGTCGCATCCCAAAGTAAGTAACAGATCGGCATCGAACCGTCCGATCGCACACAAAAGTAAGTAACAGACTGGCATCGATCCGTCCAGTCGCACACTCCGGAGTGGCACTCGAGGGGAGCAACCCACACGAGTAAAGTAACTCTGTCATCAGTATCACAAGTATCTCTGTGTCGAGTATCACTGTATAGCAGGACTAGATCACGACTCTGATCAAAGTGAAAAAACTCGTCCACTAAAGGGAAACCCGATCCCTAAACGGATACAACAATAAATGATAAGTGGAAACTCCATCCACTAGAGGAAAGTCTAATACCCAATCTGATACATCAATAAATATCCGGTCAACCGCCCAATATCCGCGGTTGCCGCAATACCCTGCCGTCCATAACCAAAGTACTATAACCGACCTCCGGTCAACCGCCCAAAGTCCGCGGTCACCGCCAAAACCCTGCCAGCCGCAATCCAGCACAACCCGTCCCTGTCACCAATGTCCCTGCTACACTACCCTAGACCCCTGCTCGCACCCGAGCAACACAGACCGCCTGACTAACAAGAAGGAGAAAGGAATAACATGGTTTCTCCTAAGTCAAGTTCTAATATGTAGTGCAGCAGTAAAAGATGGCCTAACTATATGTCCATACAAGCATGCATTTGTCCTCAAGAAGAATAAAGAAAATAAACCTCATGCCAGAATTAGCAATGACCATACCTGTCCAAGATTTTCGATCCATAATCACTCCTTGGAGTAGAACCTGCACATAACTACATAATCCTATCCCATTGTATAAACCAGCCTCATAAAAGGGTTATATGCTAACATGGCATGATAATTAATCATATAGGGTAACCTTGCCTTAGGTAAGCTTCCACTAATCATCAACATAAATGTCTGATTAATACCATTGTCATAATATGAATAATTAACTTGCAATTCCCATAAATCAACACTGTTAAGCTTACCAATCAATCCCAGGTATTGTACCCTACACCTGCATGCAATTCTAACATATAGAGTTAGAGAACCGTCCACCGGTTCTCGGAACAAAGCACCCACCTGAAAAGCTGACTGTCCAAAGCCCAACAGCTGAAAACACCAGATAACTCTAATCCCTTGCTCCCATAAGTTCAGCACACCCGTAACTCTCCTGGCACAATACAAAGTCCACTATTACACATACATTCCAAAATCTGCTCTCACACACACATACAACAACAGTCCCAAAAATGCTTAATTTTCACCAGCAGCAAGAGCCCAGAAAATTCCCAGAAAAATATCACCGCGATCCTCGCGTCGATAGCTTCGCAACGGTAGCTTGCACGCCCAAATATGAGTTCGGTAAGCCAAGACATAAATTCGACAAGGTGGTACACTCACAAGATTTCAACACAAAAAGACTGTAGCACTGTACACAGAGAAACAGTGATTTTCACCTCTGATGAAATCTCAGTAAAATCCAAGAAAAAGATGAGCGCGTTCCTTGCGATCTGAAGATGAAAAAGTTGTATAAGCTTGTTTCCGTCTGACGCTCGTGCGCAAAGATATGGCCAAAACACCTCGATGCTGTCCCACAAAGCCAAACAGAAAATGGGTCACAGTGTTGCCTCGGGATCCGTGCCAAAAACTCGAAACGGGAAAGCGCGATCAATACGAAAGATGAAGCCCTACCTCTTCGGAGTCTGTCGGCGCAAGAATCACAGAAAAAGGATCTCGGGGTAGCCCAGGGGAGCCAAAACACTGCTGCTGCGACGAAGGGGAACACAGGAGATGCAACGTCGCGCCGGGCCGTAAAATCCAGAACCTCGGGATGCGTGCTCCTAAAATCGTAGAACTTGGCAGGAAGATCAAGAATTAAGAGAGGAACAAGTCTCCTTCAAGGTGCTCGGGCAGAAGATTCGCGGGTTGAGAGAAAAGAGCCAAAGAAGAAGGCTCGGGTGCTATTTATAGGCAGCAGAAAACAATTGGGAAAATTCCCATTTTGTCCGATTTTTCGGGCGCCCGAAATCTTTCGGGCGCACACAGTGCGGCCCGGCCCAGAACTTTCGGGCGCGCACAGTGCGGCCCAGTCCAAAAAGCTCCGTCGGACGGGATCCCGGCTTCGTCCGACCCGCCCCAGCGCCCGCCACGTGTCCCCCGAACACGCTGCAGCTGTGCAAGCCACCGCTGAGAGCGCCACGTGTCCCTGCCCGCGTCAACGCGGTAGGTGGCGCCCGCGAATCAGCGGGCGCCACGTGGCGCTGCCCACGTCGCCCGCGCCTGCCCCGCGTACGGCCACCTGCCCACGGTACGGCCACCTGCCCCGGTCAACTGCTCCACTCCTTGCGTGGACCGCGCGCACAACGCCGCACCAATAACCGTCTGCCACGTGTCCACCCGGTTCACCCTGCACCCGGGCCCAAATTCCGTGGACCGCGCCTGCTGCGCCGGCCAACAGGAAAGCGCCACGTGGCCCGCTCCCGGCGCACGCCCTCCGCGGTGGACCGCGCACCTGCCCGCGCCTTCAGCGCCTGCCCGCGGCCGCTAGCCGCCTGCCCGAGCCCCTTCCGCCGCCTTCCGCCGCTGCCCGCCGCCGCCGGCCGCCGCCGGCGATCGCCGGAAACACTGTTCCGGCGATGAACAGTAAAATTACTGTAGCAAGCTCCGAAAAATACAAGTAAATAGCCCATCTTGACCGTTTTCGCGTGCTGATTCCAAATCCGGCGTCCATTTTGCCAAATTCCAATCCTATAAATTGCCAGAGGCTCCCGAAAAGGTATTTTTAATCCGAATTTCACGCCGAGCCTAAATTTGATATCCACTCTGCGTGTAAACTCTTCTAAACATCCGACGGGGTCCCCCGATTACCCACGTGATCCATTTTAAGCCCCGAGTCCATCTCTTGTGTCCAAATTGGCGTGCGAACACCGCCGACATGCCACGTAGGCTTCCAGAAGCTGCTAGTCACACTGTAGAAGCCCTGCAAAGATCCGGGTCACCACAGGAGGTTCACCTGAAAGCGGTGAAAAGGATCATCCGGTACATCAAAGGAACTTTGAATTTCAAAATTTGGTATCCTATGGGAACAACGCTTGACATTATAGGATATTCAGATGCCGATTGGGCAGGATCTATGGATGATCGGAAGAGCACGAGTGGTGCATGTTTTTATCTTGGCCATTGCCTTGTTGCATGGCATAGTAAAAAGCAAAACTGTATTGCACTCTCGACTGCCGAAGCGGAATATATTTCAGCAGGTAGTTGTTCAACCCAACTCATTTGGATGAAAAGTGTGTTAAGCGACTTCCGAATTTCAGCAACTTCGGTAACAATTCTTTGTGACAACACAAGTGCTATAAACATTTCAAAAAACCCTGTGTTGCACTCGAGAACAAAACACATTGAACTTAGATATCATTTTCTAAGAGAGCTAGTTGAATCAAATATTCTTCAAATTTCCTACATTTCAACTGAGGATCAATTAGCTGACATTTTAACAAAACCTTTGGATCAAAAACGTTTTATTCATTTGCGTAAAGCAATTGGAATGCTTTCCTTGAAATAACCTCTTTTTGAAACTTTTGCTTAGGTTAGGTTTTGTTTTGTGTTTTTGTTCATTATCTATGCTTAGACATAGAACATTAATTGAGTATGTGTATTATTGACTTTAATAGCATCTTTTCGTCTATTTAGAAATTTATTATGCCTTCGATATCATAATAATTCATTTGATGCAATGATCATTTATGTCAATTAAATCATATTTGTTTTGATCAAAGTCAATTTCTCTCTCAATGATCTCTTGGTATAGTTTTTATCTTATTTGACTATTTAGTCGAGTATGAAATCGAGATCAATTTTTGGTTGAATACTTTATATTTTAAATAATTGATAGCCAATTGAGGGGGAGTCAAAGAAAAAGTGTTATGCTCAAAAGATGTGGAAAGAGTTACATCCCAATGAGGAGTGTGAAAACTACCACCACATGGAGGAAAGAGCTACCACCTCGGTCGTCCGAGTACTGTGTGCAGCTACCACATGTATACCAAGCATGGTTGTTCGAGTTGATTAAATAAAATGCTTTTTGGAATACTTGACTCTGTCAAATTCCAAGGTTGGTATAAGGTGGGGATTTTATTGAAAGATGCTCAAATAGCCACTCCTTACAATAAATTGACTAGATATATTATCTAACTTATCTGGGATTTCAGACATCTATTGATCTTGGTATTTCATTTTCTTTACCAAATTGATGATTTGATAAAGGCATTACTCATAAGATCATGTTAGATGTGATTGAAGTTGTTCAACTTTAAGAGATTTAATTTTTATAAATTTTCGTTTCATTTGTTGGATATTGTTGATAGATTTGACATAATCTAATTCTTGTTGTATGAAACGATGATTTTCATTTAAAGTTGATACACAAAAATGCTTACATACTTTTTCTAGATTTTGTGGAATTTTTCTGAATTATTCTGAAGAAAAAGTTGGAGCTGATCCGGATTGGACAAGCCGATCCGGATCCCGAACGCAAGTATTTCCTGCGGGTAGCCGATCCGGACTGGATTCACGATCCGATCCGGATCGCGGCTAGGGTTTTATATAGAACAAAAGGGTTTTGATTTCTTTTACTTCAATCTTTTGTTCCTAAGTCTCCAGAGCTTCTCTCTCTAGAATTCATCCATTTTGGAGGCTTCCAAACTCAAGTTCTTCGATTCTAAGTAAGTTTTCTTGATCAAAATCTCGGTTTTTTACAGTTTTTCATGTTTTTCCTCAAAACGTGATGAAAACTTTGTATCTTTTTCGTTTTGGATTGGTTTTTGATCAAATTTCTTTTGAAATAAGAACTCTGGGTAGATTAGTTTTGATTATATGCTAGGTATTCTCCTGATTAACGGATTTTTAGGCTTCGATTTCTAAAAATTCGGTTTTAGGGCATATAATAGGAATTTTTGAAAATTATGGGATTGATCTATTTTTAAAATTCTTTTTGGAAAACTAATTTGATTCTTAGTCTCTCTACATGATAATGATTGTTTAGGTACAATTTTTCAAAATTTTGAAAATAAACAATTTTTGTCGTGTTCTTGAGTTGTTGCTCACAGGATTCTTCTCTTCACAAACAATAGCAACAATGGCGTTTGCATTGATAATCTTCCTTTTGGTTGCAATGGTGCACACGAGAGCAACTAATAAATTGAAGCGGGCAAAGAAACCTTTTAAAAAGGGAGAATGTCTTCTTGTTGAAGATTCAGAGACCGAATCAGAAAAGGATGAAGTGAATTGGGACGAATTAATAAATGAGGAAGCGACGCCTGCTAAGACGACACCCGTCTCATCAAAAAGAAAAACTGCCATGGATAAAGGAAAAGCACCAATGACCTATTCATCCATCTCGATAAAAAGAAAAAGACTTGCTAGATGGCTTGGACGAGCGCGAGGTATTGAAATTAATGAACCAGTGGCTCCTGATTCTCCACCTCGCTTGGAAGAAGTGTTCGTTAATACTGACCGTCTTAGGGCATTTGAACATCGAGAATGCATCAGCGAGAGACATGTCGATATTGGTGCTCTTCGTGATCACTCACCGGAATTCGGGACTTTAATAGAACAAGCCAATCTTATTCAAGTTTGCAGATTCCCTGAATTGCTTGGATATTGTCTGCACCGAGTGAGAACTTTTTACACAAATTCAAGACATCTTCAGGAAGATGATCACGGCTCTATGCAGTTCTATACAAACATCCAAGGGACAAGACTCAAGATAACTCCGCAGTTAATTGGGGAAGTCCTAGGGATGCAATCGAGCAGATCAGGTTTGAACTACTTAACTGGAAGAAGCTTGACGAATGCTTTGTGGCAAACAGTTATAAAAGGAATATGTTTGGAAGGCGCTGAATCAACGGAGAAATCTGTTAAGTCCAAGCAACTTCGGCTTGAATACCGGTTTCTCAATTTCATCACTTGTTATAACATTCTCCCAAACATGCAGACAAAGGTTGTGAGATGGGATCAAATGCTATTTTTGTACCTTCTAGGACACCCATCTGAAGCAATGGGATTGAACATGAATATCCCATACATTATCTGGAACAGGATGTCTAGATATGTTGTGTCACGCCCCGGGTGTAAACCAGAACCCGGGCCCGTCCACAGATCCGCCGTGCACACAGAATTTCCCGTGTACACGAAGCGCTGGTAACCTGCTCAGATATAAGAGATATAAAAGATATAGATAAAGGAGCATAAACAGAGCTAAAATAAAGCTACTACATCTCAGACTACAGCTAGAAAGTAAAAGCAAAGTAAAAACTCTCAAAATATAGAAGTGTCTCTCCCAGCTCACCAAATAAGTACAAACAGCTGGCAAGAGCCAGACCCAAAATAAACTACAACTGTCTGAGATAAGAAAGGGGTACAACTGATACACGACTAAACTCGAAGTCGGGGGTAGATGAGCTACCTAATCCGCTATCTGCTTGCCTCGCTCTGCCCGAGACGGCCCTGCAACTCCCGCAGAAGACTCTGCAAAACAAAGGGAGAAAAAGAAAAGAGAGACAATGGGGGTGAGAACTACTATATAAAACAGTAGCCTCCCCTAGTGGGAAAACCTCAAACTCTGACGTGCCCACTAGGACTACTAGAGGCAAAAGGGGAAAAACAGTAGTAAACTAAAAAGGCTACTGATAAGAAAAAACTATCACTACAATGCCTCTAAATGCAGTATCAAAAGAGATGACTGTAAGAATGCATCAGAAAACTGTATCTGTCCCAATAACCCAATCATGTGCCACCAGTAGAACTGGCATTGCCTGCTCAGCGGAATCTGCACACATGGCTCGAAACCGCGGGATCGGCCCACATGGCTCGCATCCCAAAATAAGTAACAGATCGGCAACTATAACCGTCCGATCGCACACTCCGGAGTGGCACTCGAGGGGAGCGACCCACATGAGTAAAATAGCTCTGTAACAAGTATCTCAGTCTAGCAGGACTTTGATCATGACTATGATCAAAGTGGAAATCTCTATCCACTAAAGAAACCTGATAGCCAATCTGATGCATAAGTAAAACATCCGGTCAACCGCCCAATGTCCGCGGTCGCCGCAACACCCCACAAGTCCAAATCTGATAAAGTAATCAACAGCTGGCTAACCGCCCAATGTTCGTGGTCGCCACAATGCCCCACGATCCATATCGAGTCTAATCTGACCCTGACTCGATGGCCTCGACTACACTATCCCATACCCCTTCTCTAACTTGAGCAACATGCAACTGAATAGAAAGGAGAACAACTAAATATGGTTTCTCCTAAGTCATTTCCCAACATGATAGTGCAGCAGTAAATAGTGGCCTAACCAAATGTCCAAACAAGCATGCAATTGTCCTGTACTTGGTAAAACAGATGCAAGTGTCCGTGAAATAAAGCATGCTGGCAACAATTCATCACAATGGTCTAAGTACCCTATGTACTAGTAAATCATGCATAACATCCACAATGTTACTAATAGAGCCTTCTATCTCTCAAGTGATATTACCATTCTAATTCACTAATGTCATTAGTAAGCAAGTACTAACATATGTCCCATCTATTTCACATAAGCATGCAAATATCATTTAGAGGGTGTAATTAACTTCCTAACATGGAAAACACTCCAATAAGCCTAGTGGGTTAGTCAAAAGTAGAGATTCGCAACAACACCCACCTCAAGCGCTAAATCCTGGTCCCAAAAGTGATGTCCACGCTCTGTCCAAACAACCTCCACAAAACTGTACAACATTCCCCAAAAGAATATACAACAATTAATCACACAATACATCACAAAATCTGTCCCAAATTACAGCAGTCCACTATTTGTCTGATTTCACCTGTGAAAAATGCCCAGAAAAATCCCAGATAAATACTGTCGCGATCCTCGCGACGAACCCGTCGAAACGAGTACCAGCACGTTCAAATCCGAGTTTTCTACGCTGAGTTACAAATTCTGCAAGGGAAACACCCCAAACTAAACTGTCCAGAAATTCTGTGTCAAAGAACCACAGTAAAAGGAGACTTTCACCTTCAGAAAATATTCCAAAAATCCAGGGAAAAATCCAGGAGATTCCTTGCGAAGTGTAGATGGAAATTTCTTTGTGAATCGCCTCGATCCGACGTCCGTACGAAAAGATACGGCTAGAACACCGCAGTGCTGTCCAAAAATCCGCGAAGAAAAAGGGGTCAAATGGAAGCTCGGGAAACTCCAAGGTGAGCACGGAAAACGAGGAACCTCAAAACATAGGAGTTGAAGTCCTACCTGTCGTGAGTCCAATGGCGTGAGAATCGGCGAAATCGGAAGTCGGGGTGAGTCGGGGGAGCCCAAACACTGAGAAGGGACGAACCGGGTCGCCGGAAAACAAGCGTCGCGCCGCGCCGTAAAATCACGAACCTCGGGAAGCGTGCCACCAAAAATCTTCAAAGTCCTCCAATGGATAGTGCACTGTGTGAGGGGAATTTCTTCTGAAGGAGTCACAGTGAAAAAGGGCCCAAAAACTCGAGAAAGAACCCAAAAAAGCCTTTTTATAGGCCCAGTCCACCACTGAAGTGGGCCGGATTTGGGCACAGGATCCGGGCGCACTGCGCCCGAAAGCCCGGTCGGATGCTTCCCGTCCGACGCGTCCGAAACCCTCTGGGGCTGCCACGTGTACACGAACAGGGGACAGCAGTGCAAGGGGGCCCGCTGCACGCCGCGTGTCCCTCCGCGGTCAGCGGGGGTAGGTACGGCCGCCCACACGCGAGGCGACACGTGGCCGCACTCGAGTGCGGCCGACCGCCCGCCTGGTGCCACTGTGCGCGTGCCGTCCCGAGGCGCCCCTCCGCGCACACCGTGGACCACGCCCTCGAGAGCCAGCCAATTGCAGACCGCCACGTGTCGTGCGCCCGGTCCACCGCAGCCGTGCAAGGTCGCTGAGCCGTGCCGCGTGCGCCGGCCATTCCGGGCTCGCCACGCGTCCCCCGCTCGCGGTCCATGCACCGCCGCGCCTCCCCGTGGACCGAGCTGCGTGAGCCGGCCAATAACAGGCCGCCACGTGGCTCAGGCCGGTCCACGGTCCTTCCCCATGCACCGAAAAACCCTTAAAACTTCCGGGAGCCCGTTTTTGGTCATCCGGACTCCAGATTTAACAAGCAAATAGCCGTTTTCAAGCGTTTTTCCGCGCTGAATCCAAATCCAACGTCAGATTGGCCCAAAACCTTTTCTAAAATTCGGCAATTACAACCGAAGGCCAAATCAGCTAACCAAGACACATAGGGTCCATCTGTGGCATCCCTTTGATACACTATGGGCCAGACACACCAACAATAGGTGTTCTAAACAGTGGATTCATCAGATAAGGTGCATGGAATTCTGGACCACTACATGTTGAGCATCCTCATCCTACCGAAAGACTTCCTTTTCCATTGATCATTATGAGGATCTTGAAGAAGTTCCAGATTGACATCAGCTCAACATCATATCAACATTGCCTAGGCATGATAAATGAATCCACTGTTGTTAAGTCTCTTCATAAACTGCCACATGTCACTACGGCTCCCTCATCCGGAAAGAAACCTTGTGTCGGCACCTCTGCATCTCCATCACGGCAAGCACCCACACCAGATGATGAAGCGTCGGTCACCTCAATTTATAAACAGCAACAACGCTTATCTTTTGAACAAGAACAAATTACAAAAGAACAGAGGCGTATTTCAGAGGAACTTGAAATCATCACCGCGTCCCACATCACATTGACCAAGAAAGTCTCTTCAATGAAGAAGTTGATGAAGAAAATGTTGTCAAGAATGGGATGCAGCGCCTCAGATGAATCAGACTCAGATGATTGATCTCTCTCTAACTTTCATTTTTCTTTTGCAGGCTTTTAGTGTTTTTTAGTTCTCAGGTTTTTCACATTTTCTGAACTTTTAACTCTTCCTTCTCTTGTAATTTTGGCTAACTTTAGTGACAAAAAGGGGGAGAGAAGTAGAAACAATGATACAACAATGTGTTACTTTACAATGCTTGAGACTGTGAGAAACTTGAAACTATGGAGATAAGTATAACCTCAACTTGAAGGTAAGTATCACAACTTTTGGTTTTGTATTGTTTCAATGCATGCCTCGACTAACTATTCGACTAACTATTTGGGCATGTAATATTACTAATAAATTGTTTGATTACTAACAAAGTTACGACATTTTGAATTTTATTGCTTAGAAAATATGTCGATGTTTGATTAGGATCTTATTACATATCTGAATTCGTGAATGTCATGGTAAATATAAACTCTATCTCTGTTAGGTTTTGAATGCTAAATATTCTTAAGGTATCTAACGATCTCTTTTGTCAAGAATGATGTCTTTTTGCACAGAGTGCAGATGTCTAAGTCTAGAGTCTGTTTTAGGAGTTTATCTCATGTATTTAATTTTGGATCTCCATTGTAAATTTTTGTTGTATGGTGATAGCAACAAAAATATCTTTTTGAATTTTCTTGAGTGGATTTGTGTTTTGTCACGAAACCGCCAAAGGGGGAGATTGTTAAGGAATTTGTTTTGGCGCATTTCGTGAAAGTATTAAGTCTTGAAGATTGAAGATGAAGAAGGTTGGATCATATACCTCAATCTCAAGAAAGAAGAATTCAAAAGGATCAGGTATGTTTAACTAATTAATTTTGGTGATCCGAATACTTCTTATAGTGTAGAAACACTTGGATGAATTTTTAATTGCATAAAAATCAAAAACTGGACATGGGACATGTTCAGGATCCGGATCAGACACAGCAATTCGGATCCCGAAGGGTGTTGATTCATACGCAAATCCAATCCGGATCCAAGCCATTTCTGATCCGGATCCCGAACATTGGTTTTTGCTGAAATGTATGAACGATCCGGATCAGGCATTTCAATTTGGATCCCGAACCTTTGTTTTCTGGAAATTGTCTGTTTCGTTACGACAATCCGGATCGCCGTAAATCCGATCCGGATCGTCGTCATGTAAAATTCCAGAAAAGGTTAGTTTTTGATTCTTATCCTCTTCCAACGGTTTCTAACCTATAAATAAACCCTATGATTCTTTTTCTAGGGTATGCCGCATAAGCCGTAAAAACCGAATAAATCAAAAGACGGCCATATAAATCCACCTATAGAGAAGAAAGGAAATAAATAGATTTAATCCTATGTTTCTTCATCTATATTGATTGATTTGATTCTAGGGTTTCATACTCAGATTTTGAGTAGAATCAAATCAATGAATACTTAGATGGTATTTCCGATCTATTTCTAATCTAAGTATTCGGCGGATCATCACCACCCAAAAAACAACGATTTCCCCAAAATCGGCGCGTGGACTCGCGTGGCCTTGTGGATTCAAGGTGCTACCGCTCTCGTGGATTCGGAGCGAGGTACGTTCGTGGATTCGAGACGTGCTACTGAGTGAAGACCGTGGATTCGGTCAGACGTCGTGGATTCGGCGTTGGACGCAGATCGTGGATTTGAGAAGCGTTGCGGAGCGAGCGGAGAAGATCAACTAGGAGCGTATGGAAAAAGGTTGAGTCGTCTGTGAGTACGGTATATCACCTTTGTACGTGTTATAATTCTAGTGGATTTCACCGTGTTATCAGTCCCGTGGTTTTTTACTCCGGTTTGGAGTTTTCCACGTAAAAATCTTGCGTGTTAATTTTTTATTTCCGCATTGGGTTTTATTGCGCAACGATTTTTGAGTGTTTAAACGTTTACACCTATTCACCCCCCTCTAGGTGTTTTTTCCCCTATTTAGATCCATATGATACATAACCTGACACGATGGAATAAATTATGCCTACTGGAAAGTACGGATGAAAGCCTTTTTAATTTCCATCGACGAACGGGTGTGGCAATCAATCGAGTTAGGATGGTCTAATCCAACTGAAATTATTGCTGATGTTCGCACCATCAAACCTAGGTCGAAATGGACCAAGGAAGAGGTTGATGTATCTTCTTACAATGGCAAAGGAATTAACGCTTTATTTAATGCCTTGTCACAAACAGAATTCTCCCGCGTCTCGGCATGTGAGACTGCGAAAGAAATCTGGGATGTTCTTCAAGTTATACATGAGGGAACTAACCTTGTGAAGATTCAAAAGATGCAAATGTTTACGAGCAGATTTGACTCTATTTTCATGGCAGAAAATGAATCATTGACAGACTACTATACACGATTGCAAGACATCGTGAATTCATGTGCTAACTTGGGAGAGAAAATTTCAGAATTCAAAATTGTAAGAAAGATTCTAAGAACTCTTCCTGAAAGATTTCGTTCCAAGGTTACGGCCATTGAAACAATTAAACACCCGGACGAAATCCGTGTAGAAGAATTAGTTGGTTCTTTACAAACTTATGAATGACATTTCCTACTAACTATTCTTCGGGAAAGGCATCATCTTCTAAGTCTTCAGGTTTTGCGTTGAAAACAACAAAAGAAGAAGACGCGGATTCATCCTCCTCAGACGACGACGAGAACCTATCTATGGAGGACTTTGAGAAGCAGATTGCTCTCTTGACCAGAAAATTTCGCCGAAACTTTCGAAGGGGTAATTCAAGCAAAACTCCATCCTTCGTAAAGTCGAAGAAAGGCAAAGGTTCTTCAAGCTACAAGTCAAGAAAGCAAGAAAGTTTTTCAAAGGATAAGAAAAGCTCAGAGGGACAAGTCCAATGCTTCAAGTGCCGAGGGTACGGCCATATCTCAACGGAGTGTCCAAATAAGAATCCGTCAAAGAAGAAAGCGATGCAAGCCGCTGTTGGTTTTTATATATCCCGAAGGATCTAAATAGGTACTATCAAACAACTAGAGGGGGGGTGAATAGGTGTAATAATTATAAAACCAAATCTCAGTGCAAAATAAAAACCAATGCGGAAAATAAAAACAACAGACCGAGATTTACGTGGAAACTCCAATCCAGGAGAAAAACCACGGGACCAACACGCAATAACAATCCACTAAGAATAGAAGAATAACAAGGTGATTACCGACTCCACAGACTCAACCCCTCCTTCAGCTTCTTCGGACCTTGCGCTGACCGGTTGGACGTCCACGCAATAACAATCCACTAAGAAAAGAAGAATAACAAGGTGATTACCGTCTCCACGGATTCAACCCCTCCTTCAACTTCTTCGGACCTTGCGCTCCACCGATTGCACGTCCACTACACACGTTCGAATCCACGAACGCCACTCGAATCCACGAGCACACGTTTCGAATCCACGAAACGCCTTTAGCACACCGAATCCACGATGCCACGTCGAATCCACGACGCAAACTCAGCCGGTAACAATATTGGCTTCGATGGTGATCCTTTGCTTAGATTCTCATTGAGGAACCGTAAAAGAAATCTCTAAGCAAAGATTAGATCAATTCGACAAAAGATATGTTCTTGAAAGAACCGTCGAATTGACCTAAAAGAGGCTATAAAGAAGAACGATAAAAACCTAGCCTCTAGGGTTGCTCTCAAGTGTTTTATCAATTGATCGGCCGTGCTCCCCACGTTTTTGAGAAACCCTAAATGACTATTTATAGTTTAGAAACCTTTGGAAAGAGATAAGAATCAAAAACTTACCTTATCTGGAAATTTTCAGGACGGCGATCCAGATCGGATTTACTGTGATCCGGATCGTCGTAACGAGTCAGGCTATTCCAGAAAAACAAGGGTTCGGGATCCGGATTGAAATGCCCGATCCGGATCGTTCATAAATTTCAGCAAAACCAATGTTCGGGATCCGGATCAGAATTGGCTTGGATCCGGATTGGATTTGCATATGAACCAACACCCTTCGGGATCCGGATTGGATTGTCTGATCCGGATCCTGAACATGTCCCATGTCCAGTTTTTGATTTTTATGCAATTAAAAATTCATCCAAGTGTTTCTACACTATAAGAAAGTATTCGGATCACCAAAATTATTTAGTTAATCATACATGATCCTTTTGAATACTTTCTTCCTGAGATTGATGTAACTGATCCACAATTCTTCAACTTCAATCTTCAAGACTCAAGACACTGAGTGTCAACTTGAGCTCTTGTTGAATCTTCTCTAAGTCTTTGAATGCTGATTGACAATTTGATCCCTTTAAGACTCCGACTCAACTCACTGACTTGACTCACGAAATATACCAACACCAAAATGCCGTAACAATCTCCCCCTTTGGCAATTTCGTGACAAAACCCAAAAATACATAAAAGCGCTCAAGTCACTCATCTTAAACCAAAAAATCGAAACTCAATGTCATCACCAAAACATTGACTTTCTTTGCGTGAAAGATCCAGTAAACAAAAATACATTTGAACCAGTCTTAGAACAAACTCTATGACTTAGGACTTGGAGTCTTAAAGTGATGTAGATCCTGCAAAAACAAAACTCCAAACAAATCAAAAGTCAGTCGTTAGAAATTAAATGTAAAGCCTACATTTGATTCGTCCTTTTGGTTCTTTTGTTTTTCGGCTCCTTTCAGTCCTCTCTTTATCTCCCCCTATCATGCATCTCTAACATGTTCTCCATGTTCTCCATGTTCTCCCCCTGTCTTGAGCATTTATGTTCTCCCCCTTTGTGATACGATAATTAATTTCTGTTCTCCCCCTTTTTGTCATAAATTGTCAAACAGTGAACAACTAGACAAAAGGAAATCAATAACAGCATTAGTTCATAGAGAAAGAGAGATAAAAGCTCAGTTCCGGTATATAACAAAAATGCAGATTGCGTACCTGTACCAGAAAGCAAAAATCAAATAATTTCTTGAAACAAATCCAGATTTTGGAATCTTTTCAAATACCGATTTGTATTCCATCAAGAAATCAATTTAAGTGCTTTAAACAATGAATTCACACAGACGCCATTCAATCCATTTAATTTCACGAAATTAAAAAGATTTACTCCAAAATCATGAAAAACAACGATAAGGCATTATAAACAGTTTTTCATGATATCCATAAAAACCAAAAAAAAGTATGTAAGCACTTTAGCGCATCAACTTTAAACAAAAGTCATCGTTTCATGCAACAAGAAATAGATTATACCAAATCTATCAAAAATACTCAAAAATGAAACGAAAATTTATGGAAATTAAAACCCTTAAAGTTGAACAACTTCAATCACATCTAACATGATCTTATGCGTAATGCCTTTATCAAATCATCAATTTGGTAAAGAAAATGAAATACCAAGATCAATAGATGTCTAACATCCCAGATAAATTAGATAATGTATCTAGTCAATTTATTGAAGAGAGTGGCTCTTTGAGCATCTTTCATTAAAAATCCCACCTTATACCAACCTTGAAATTTTGACAGAGTCAAGTATTTCAACATGCATTTTATTTAATCAAACTTGAAAAACCTTGCTTGGTATACATGTGGTAGCTGCACACAGTACTCGGACGACCGAGGTGGTAGCTCTTTCCTCCATGTGGTGGTAGTTTTCACACTCCTCATTGGGATGTAACTCTTTCCACATCTTTTGAGCATAATACTTTTTCTTTGACTCCCCCTCAATTGGCTATCAATTATTTAAGATATAAAGTATTCAGCCAAATATTGATCTCGATTTCATACTCGACTAAATAGTCAAATAAGATAAAAACTATACCAAGAGATCATCGAGAGAGAAATTGACTTTGATCACTTAGAAGATGACTTAATTAACATAAATGATCATTGCAACATCGAAATATTATGATGTCAAAAGCATAATAGATTTCTAAATGCGTGAAAAGATGCAATTAAAGTCAATATGACCAATGCTCCAAGATTATGATTATGGAGTAAAGTTGATAATCCATATAAAATTAATTTGGAGTGAATGAACGTGAAACCCTTTTTATTCAATGTACTTGTTCGTTAAAAACCTTTTGTTCAAGAACAAAACATAAAACCAAGAGCATTGAAAAAACATGTAATGCAAAGATTAAGAAAAATATGAGGAGAAAACCAATCAAAGCATTACATACAGTCATAAGCTATTTAGAACTTAAGACAAGGAAAGATATCACCTTTCCGAATCCAAAATCGCTGGATTTTGGGTTGTCTTGATTCGTTGTGGCCGGGGGTTGTCCGCTTTGACTGTTGATTCACCTTAGGTCTTTGCCTCGTAGTGATCCACTTGTATGATTGATGTTGTGGCTCGGACCTTTGGTGGGTTGAGTGAACTCCTTTGACTTGATGTGTCTTTTGATTCCGTTGAGTTCGCTCCGTAGATGAAGTTGCCGAAGAATTCTTCTTTCTCTTTTTCGGGCAATCCTTCACCAAATGTCCTTCAAGTCCACAAAGGTGACACGTTCTTCCTTTCAATTTGAATGTGGAACTTGAAGCATGCACAGTTTGGTCCTTTTTGAATCCCAAACCAACCTTGCTTGTTTGACCTAATCCGGACATACAATCTAGTTTCTTGGAACCGGTTGAAAGCCTTTGTATGTCGAATTTGAGTTCATGAACTTGCTTGGTCAAAACTTGGTTGGTGACATGAATCTCCTCAAACTGTTTTTCTAGAAAACCAATCTTGTCCATATATGATTTAGCGTTTGTCTCCGATTGGTTTAGCTTTTCTTGGAGGATTTTATTATTATTCAATAAACGTCCTTGTTCCTCCTCGAGATCATGAAGTTTTATATTTAAAGCATGATTCTCGTCTTGATTCTCAAGTCGTTGCTTCCTCAACTTCTTGATATGCTTGGCCATCTTCTTAGATTCCGCAAGAAGTAGTTGATATGCCTCAACGAGTTCTTCTTCGTCCGACTCCCCCTCACTTGATGACTCTCCGTCGGATGTTGATGTTTCATACAAAATCAAAGGAGTAGAGTCAGTAACTAAAGATGATAAGCAAAAATTAGAAGAGGAATTTGAGAGGCATGAAAAGCAACGGCATTTTTCTCTTTACTTGAGGTCGATTCATTAGAAGTAGAATCGTCCCAAGTTTTCGCTTGCAAAGCCTTCTTTTTGTATGATTTCTTAGAAGGACAATCCGTTGAAAAATGGCCGTAGCCTTTGCATCGATAGCATTGGATTTCCCCTTCGAAATCATCTTTTTCTTTTTCTTTAGAAGGTTTTGCAAAGCTTTTGAGTTTAGAGGATTTAGAACCCGATGATCCTTTAGAAGGTTTCGTGGATGAAGATCCATCGGTTCGATTCTTCCAAAATTTCCGACGAAATTTCTTTACGATCCGCGCCAATTGTTCTTCAAAATCGGCAAAAGAGATTTCATCGTCGGAACTTGATTCGCTATCTTCTTCCTTTGTTGATTTGAATGCAATACCTGTAAGCTTAGAAGAAGACTTGGAAGAAACTTGATTAGTAGGAAAAGTCATTTCATAAGTTTGCAAAGCACCTACTAATTCCTCTACACTCATGTCATCCGGATGACTAACGGTTTCAATGGCGGTAACCTTTGCCCTAAACCGTTCCGGAAGAGTCCGAAGTATCTTTCTTACAATTTTCGACTCCGGTATCTTTTGTCCTAAATTAGCACATGTATTAATTACAACTTGAAGTCTAGTGTAATAATCTGTAAACAATTCATGCTCTTCCATATGAATAGAGTCAAATTGATTTGTAAGCATCTGGAGCTTTTGAATTTTTACAAGATTAGTACCCTCATGTGTAATTTTGAGAATATCCCAAATTTCCTTCGCGGTTTCACACGCGGAAATTCGTGTGAACTCAGTCGAGGAAAGAGAATTAAATAAAGCGTTCATACCTTTCCCATTGTAAGAAGATCTTTCAAATTCCTCTTTGGACCATCTAGAGCGAGGTTTTGGGGTAGTAGAATTTCCTACTTCCTCAATAGGATGCACCCAACCGTATTCCACGGATTGCCATACCCGCTCATCAATTGCGATGAGAAAAGCTCTCATCCGCACTTTCCAATAAGCATAATTAGTCCCATCAAAAAGAGGAGGTCTATAGATATTACCACTTTCACCCATCATGATAGATAAACCTAAAACCCTCTCTGATACCAATTGTAGGTTTTTATAGGATCCACAAGGATCTAAATAGGTACTATCAAACAACTAGAGGGGGGGTGAATAGGTGTAATACTTATAAAACCAAATCTCAGTGCAAAATAAAAACCAATGCGGAAAATAAAAACAACACACCGAGATTTACGTGGAAACTCCAATCCAGGAGAAAAACCACGGGACTAACACGCAATAACAATCCACTAAGAATAGAAGAATAACAAGGTGATTACCGACTCCACAGACTCAACCCCTCCTTCAGCTTCTTCGGACCTTGCGCTGACCGGTTGGACGTCCACGCAATAACAATCCACTAAGAAAAGAAGAATAACAAGGTGATTACCGTCTCCACGGATTCAACCCCTCCTTCAACTTCTTCGGACCTTGCGCTCCACCGATTGCACGTCCACTGCACACGTTCGAATCCACGAACGCCACTCGAATCCACGAGCACACGTTTCGAATCCACGAAACGCCTTTAGCACACCGAATCCACGATGCCACGTCGAATCCATGACGCAAACTCAGCCGGTAAGAATATTGGCTTCGATGGTGATCCTTTGCTTAGATTCTCACTGAGGAACCGTAAAAGAAATCTCTAAGCAAAGATTAGATCAATTCGTCAAAAGATATGTTCTTGAAAGAACCGTCGAATTGACCTAAAAGAGGCTATAAAGAAGAACGATAAAAACCTAGCCTCTAGGGTTGCTCTCAAGTGTTTTATCAATTGATCGGCCGTGCTCCCCACGTTTTTGAGAAACCCTAAATGACTATTTATAGTTTAGAAACCTTTGGAAAAAGATAAGAATCAAAAACTTACCTTATCTGGAAATTTTCAGGACGGCGATCCGGATCGGATTTACTGTGATCCGGATCATCGTAACGAGTCAGGCTATTCCAGAAAAACAAGGGTTCGGGATCCGGATTGAAATGCCCGATCCGGATCGTTCATAAATTTCAGCAAAACCAATGTTCGGGATCCGGATCAGAATTGGCTTGGATCCGGATTGGATTTGCATATGAACCAACACCCTTCGGGATCCGGATTGGATTGTCTGATCCGGATCCTGAACATGTTCCATGTCCAGTTTTTGATTTTTATGCAATTAAAAATTCATCCAAGTGTTTCTACACTATAAGAAAGTATTCGGATCACCAAAATTATTTAGTTAACCATACCTGATCCTTTTGAATACTTTCTTCTTGAGATTGATGTAACTGATCCACAGTTCTTCAACTTCAATCTTCAAGACTCAAGACACTGAGTGTCAACTTGAGCTCTTGTTGAATCTTCTCTAAGTCTTTGAATGCTGATTGACAATTTGATCCCTTTAAGACTCCGACTCAACTCACTGACTTGACTCACGAAATATGCCAACACCAAAATGCCGTAACAGCCGCCACTTGGGATGACACCTCAACGTCAAATCAGTCATCTTCAAGTGATGAAAAGAATAACGCAACGGCGTTCCACGCGTCCACATCTTCACCCTTCATGTGCTTAATGGCAAGTACCTCCGATTCATTGTCCAACTCCTCCCAGGTTGAAAAAACTGCAAAGGACGACGAATCGAGTAACTCTGAAGGTGAAGATTTTGCTCTAGCCTACTATAAACTTTTGAGGGATTCAAAGAAACTGGCTAAGCGAAAAAAGGGGTTGAGAGAGAGATTGCAGGATCTTGAAGAAGTAGTAAAAAGGGCAACTTCTCTCTCGACCGGTCTTGAAGTGGAAAGGGATAACCTGATAAAAGCAAATGCTTCACTTCAAGAGAAAAATGAGCATTTTGAGAAGGAACATGTAAAAATGATTGATAAAGCTGGTTACTTTTGAAGCTCTATACCGAGGCCCGACAGGAGAAAATGGAAATGACGAAGACCATTTTCCAACTCAAAGATGATTTAAAGCATTTTTCTTCTGGAAGGAGCAAGTTGGATAAAATGCTTGGTCTTGGTCAAACAAACCGATTCGGCCTCGGATACACTCAAACTGGCGACAGTCCTAGTTCGAGTGGAACAGTTTTTGTGCCCCAGTCGGTAACTCCTCCTCCGACGACGGAAATCACTGTATACAACGACAACAACCCTACCTCACCCTCTTCGGGATCGTCAAGAACAAAGGTATGTTTTCGTTGTGGTTATGTAGGGCACATTAGAAGAAATTGCAAGATGGGAGCAAAATGATCAACTCAAGCGCCTCTTGCAATAACTACCAAAAAGGTGATTCCCTGGAAATCAAAAGAAAATTTTTCAAAGGAAAGGAGCCTTGGTAGTTCACCTCGCAAGACGATGTCAAGCAATGAATCAAACAAGACGCTTTCACCAAGGAGAATAACTTCACGAACATTACCGACGCAGTCCAAAAAAGTTTGGGTGCGCAAAGGTGAAATCTTCCCTTGTCTTGTTGTTCATACTTCTTTACATGCTTGTGACAACTCGTCTTAGTATCTAGATAGTGGGTGTTCCCGTCACATGACCGGTGACAAAAACTGTTTTCAAACTTTAGAGAAAATCTCCGGAGGACATGTTGTTTTCGGAGACGGTCGTTCTTCTAAAATTATTGGAAAAGGAACAATCGCTATTCCAGAAGGCCCGGTTTTGAACAATGTCTTATTTGTTGAAGGCCTAAAGACTAACCTCATTAGTATAAGTCAACTTTGTGACAATGGTTTTTCAGTTAACTTTTCTTCTGTTGAATGTATTGTAACTGATAAGGACCATGTATTCTTTTTGAAAGGGGTTAGATCTCAAAATAATTGCTATGTTGTTTCAAACAAAATTTCTGAAAAATATAACCTAGTTTCTTTGGATAATGAAACTCTTTGGCATGAAAGGCTAGGTCACATAAATTTTAAAGAACTAGCAAGGATTTCAAATAAAGACGTAGTTAAGGGGGTTCCTAAACTTTCATTTAAGGAAAACATTGTGTGTGGTGGTTGTCAAAAGGGAAAACAATCAAGGGCTGCACACAAGAACTTGAACCACGTTGGTACCAATCGGCCCTTGGAATTACTGCACATGGATTTAATGGGGCCGACTCGTCAACCATCTTTGGGAGGTAAATGGTATATTTTTCTTTTGGTTGATGATTTCTCTAGGTATTCATGGGTAACATTTTTAAAAGAGAAAGCGGATACTTTCGACTCTTTTCATGAGATTTGTCATCGTATTATGATTGAAAGAAATGAAAAGATCGTTCGTGTTCGAAGTGATAGAGGTGGAGAATTCATTAATTCTAAATTCATTGATTTTTGCACTTCCACTGGCATAAAACATGAATTCTCAGCACCCTATACACCTCAGCAGAATGGTGTAGTCGAGCGCAAAAATAGGGTTGTTCAAGAGATGGCGCGTGTGATGCTTCATATGTAGTGGCCCAGGTTTCCGTTCTGTTTTTCCCGTGAATCCCGGGTGTGAAACACCTATTATTGGTGTATTAGGTCCACAGTGCATCAAAGAGATGCTACGGATGGACACTGTGTGGTATTTACTATTGGTTTGACCTTCGAAGGTAATTGCTGAATTTTATAGAAAGATTTGGGCCAAGCGGAGGCCGTATTTGGATTCAGCGCGGAAAAACGCTTGAAAACGGCTTTTTATTTGTTGAAAACGGAGTCCGGATGCCCAAAAACGGACCCCCGGAAGTTTTCTGTGAAAAATGGTGCATGGGGGGACCTGTGGACCGGCCAGGGACACGTGGCGGCTTCTCATTGGGCCGGCGCACGCCCCCCGGTCCACGGAAAGGGCGGCCGGTGCATGGTGGACCGGCGGGCCACGTGGCGGCACGCAGTTGGGCCGGTGCAAGGCGCGCGGCGCACGGGAGGGTGCGCGGGCAGCGCGGGCAGGCCGGGCAGGCGCGGAGGGGGTGCGGTGCACGGTGGACCGGGGCGCGCCACGTGGTGGCCCCGGGTTGGCTGGTCCATGTGCGCGTGGCGCACGCGGCGCCACGCGGCGGCGGCCGTACGCGCACATGGGCGCACGTGGGCGCACGTGGGCGCACGTGGCGGCGGCGCCCGCCGACAGCCGTGTCGGGCGGGGCCACGTGTCGCCACGCCGTTGGCTGGCGCACCCACCCTGCCGCCAATCACGGGGGACACGTAGCGCTTCCCCGTTGGGCCCGCACGGCTGCCGCCTGTTTGGCGGACACGTGGTGGGCCGTGGGCCGGGTCGGACGGCCGGTTGGACGGGAAGGGATCCCGTGCGCGGGCGGGCTGGGCCGGGCCGCACTGTGCGCGCCCGGAAATCCCTGGGCCGGGCCGCACTGTAGCCGCCCGAATCGCGGGCCGGGCTGCACTGTTCACGCCCGAAAGTGGGCTGGGCACTGTAGCCGCCCGAAAGTGGGGACACAGAGGTCTTTTTCCCAAAAGATTTTTTGGGCCTATAAATAGCCCTTCCCTTCCCTTCTTTTTCTCTGTTTTCTGAGAGAAAGAGAGAGAATCAGAGAGAGGTCATTGAAGGGAAGTTTTTCATCTTCTTATTTTCTACCTCGTGGTGCGTTCCCAGATTTTCTGGAAGTTCGACAGCGGCGATCCGGATTTTACAGTGTGCCTCGTTTTTCCCCAATCTTGGCCCGTTATCGTCGCATTTCAGTCCGAGGAGTCCCCTGCGCAGTACAGGAGACCTCTTTCGACGATTTCTTCGCCGGTGTGTTCCTAAGAGGTAGGGCTTCGTTTTCCGTGTTGGTGGTTTCTTTGGATTCCGATTCCTTGGCATGATTCCCGAGGTGTTTTGACCCCCTCTTTTGCTGTTTGGGTTTTGGACAGCGGCGACTTCGACGAATTGTTTCTCCGCGTAGGAATATCAGATCGAGGCGATTCAGAGTCGATTTTGGGCTACTTTTCGCGAGGAACGCAACCGTGATTTTTCTGGGATTTTTGGAGCTCGGAACAGAGGTGAAATTCCTCATTTTGCGTGCTGATTATAAAAACAGCAAATCTGTTTTGAGACTTGTAGTTTTTACACCGTGTACACTTATGTGATGTTGTAGGATACTGTTTCAGCTGACGGTGTGCATAGAGGACAGCGGGTATTTTCTTGGGGTATTGTGCACGCTTTTCAAGGTGGGTGGTTGTTGCTTACCTCACTTCTGACTATCTCACTAGGAGTATTAGAGACTCCCGACTTTAAATTGATAATCGGTACTTTTAATCATAAAATGCATAAGTAAACCCCACAAATAATATAATAGCTCATTTATAATAAACTGGGACACTGTTGCTGGACATATGCTGTAACCTATCAGCGCATGCAATAGTCTTATCATATAACCATCTTTTTCTAAATAAATACCCAATACTTTCCTTCTGTTTTTAAATGCGAACCTTTGCATGCTTGTTTGGACATCTAAATGGACTACTATTTATTGCTACACTATCTTTGGGACTTGACTTAGGAGAAACCATGTTTCACTATTCTCCTTCGCATTTGGATATATGTTGCTCGGTTTGAGCAGGGTTTGGGATAGTGTAGTTGAGGCTTGAGTCTGGGACAGGTTTGACTCGATTATATATATTGTGGGGCATTGTGGTAACCGCGGACATGAGGCGGTTTGCCAGATATTGTTTATGATATCAGATTGTGGACTTATAGGGTGTTGCGGCGACCGCGGACATTAGGCGGTTGACCGGATGTTCACTTATGCATCAGATTGGGTTTCAGATTTTCCTAGTGGATGGTGTTTCCCACTTGTTGATTACTATTGCATCTGATTGGGGATCAGGGTTACTTTAGTGGATGGATATTTCCCACTTTGATCATAGTCATGATCCAGTCCTGCTATTGTGAGACATTGGTTACAGAGATGCTTGATACAGAGGTACTTTACTCGTGTGGGTCGCTCCCCTCGAGTGCCACTCCGGAGTAGGCTTTACACCGTGCCGAGCGCCGGGCACCTTGATGAGTTGCGAGTGACGACAGAGCAGGCAGTGCCAGTATTTCCTGGCCCTTTGATTGGGTTTCTTTGGGCAGTTAGCTTTATAGTTGCATATTTACAGTTATCTTTTGGCACTGCATTTAGAGGCTTAGTAGTGGTAGTTTCCTTTTTCAGCAGTCTTTATTGCATACCACTGTTCTTCCCTTTTCGCCTCTTATAGTCCTAGTGGGTGTGTCAGTGTTTGAGGTTTTACCCACTAGGGGAGGCTACTGGTTTATCTAGTAGTTCTCACCCCCCCATTGTTGTTTTCTGTCCTATCCCCCTGTGTTTTGCAGAGTCGTCTGCGGGAGCTGCTGGGCCTTCAGCGGCAGATCGAGGTAAGAGGATTGCGGACTAGCTAGATCATCTACCCCGACTGTGAGAGTAGCTGGACTTTTATTGTACCCCTTTTGTATCTCAGACTATATTAGTTTACTTTTGGGACTGGCTTTAGCCAGCTGGTTGTATATTCATGGTAAGCTGGGAGTTTATTGTACTTTATTTCAGCTTGTATCTTATTTTTCGTCTGAGATTACTTTTAGTTCTATTAGTTCAGCTCTGTTTACGCTCTTTTATTGTATATTATCTATCTGAGCAGGTTACCAGCGCTTCGTGTACATGGAAAATTCCGTGTGCACGGCGGATCTGTTGGCGGGCCCGGGTTTGGGTTCACACCCGGGGCGTGACAGATTAAGTTGGTATCAGAGCTTAGGGATAGGTCAGTTGGGACTTAGGAAACCCTAGGCTTTTGGCAGACCCTAGGATGATAGGACGCGAGAGGCGTAACACTTCGCGAAAGTCGTTGATTTATTTATTGGACTCTTCCAGTGAATGAAGAGGGATCGACATACCCAATTTCTGGTGACCGTTATGTTGGCTGCAGACAACCTAAAGTCACAGAAATTGGGGGATGTCTTTGACTTTCGCTAGATTGGGTCGTGTGGGGTTATGTTACTTATTCGTGATTTCTTGTGGCAGGATGCCTCCCCGACGTCGGATCCCTACTCGGGGTGTCCCGTTACCCCCTGTTGAGCCAGGGCAGCCTACACCCCCCGAGCTTACTGAGTTGAGGGCCTTGGTGGCCCAATTGGCAGAGGGTCAGCGCCGCCAGGAGCAGAGGTTTGAGCAGCTCCTTGCCCAGAGAGAGGCACCATCCCAAGCTATTCCTGAGGCCCTTGTGCCTCCTGTTGCACCTTTTGTGCTGTCAGCGCCATCTTCGAGTAGCGGGGCTCCTGGAGCTATTCAGCCTTTGACTGCGGAGGAGGAGCAGGATATCGCTAACAAACTCTCCAAGTTTGTTCAGCGGGGACCCCCTAGATTCTCAGGGCGGGATGCGCAGCCCTGGGCTGTTGGGAGATGGCTTTCTGCGATGGAGAAGCTTTTTCGGGACTTCTTCATCGACCCGAGGTATCGAGTGCACATGGCGGTGCACTGTTTGGATGGAGATGCTGATTTTTGGTGGCAGCGGGTAGAGCCCCTGGAGTTCCGGATTACTCGGCAGCTGCCTTGGGAGGAGTTCCGACGGATGGTGCTGGACACCTATTTTTCAACCAGTGTGAAGAAGAAGTTGGAGGACGACTTGAAGAACCTGCAACAGGGCGATCGATCGGCTCATGCCTATTTCCAGGAGTTCACGGAGTTGCTGAACTGTGTGCCCTTCGTCGCTCGTGACGGTCCGCACCAGGTTGAGTTGTTCGAGGGAGGCCTCCGTCCAGAGATTTATACACTGGTGCATGCTCAGCGATTTCAGACTATGGAGGCAGCCGCAGAGCATGCATAGTGGGTGGAGAGAGGTGATCAGGTGGTGGCCAGACAGAGGGCCGCGGTCGCTCAGAGCTCCGACAGAAAGCGACCAGCCCAGGACGAGGGGGGATAGGCCAGTACTTGGAGGCCGCCCCGACCGCCACCGCCTCAGTTCCCAGGCCGTGGGCGTTCCCAGAGGCCCCCGCAGCAGCAACAGCAGCAGCATCAGCAGCAGCAGCATCAGAGATCGCAGTCGTCGCAGCGCGGGTCTCAGCGGCAGCCACAGCGACAGCGACAGTCTCAGCAGCAGCAGTCCCGACAGTCACGGGCTCCCAGCAGTTGTATCTTCTGTGGAGGTCCGCACTTCCCCGGCACTTGCGACCAGCGGTGGGGTCGCTGCTACGGATGTGGACAGCCAGGGCACATTCGAGCTGCGTGCCCCTTTTCGACTTCAGCCGCTCCTTCTTCAGCATCTGCCCCAGCATCATCGCAGCAGCGGTCGACGGCTCAGCGGCCTTTTGCTCTAGCAAGCAAGCCATCTTCTTCCCATCCCACCGATTATCGCCCTCCAGCTCAGAGTGGGCGAGTGTATGTGTAAGACCTGGCTTTTCCGTTACCCTTTCCGTTATCCCTTTCTTACGACTGTCCGACTGTGGGACGATTTTTAGTGTTTTTCCGGAAAGTCCGTCGGGACTCGCGGACATTTTTTTAGGCGGAAGGGCTCGCGAAACGGAGAACGGGGACGCGATCGGTTTCGGATTCCGACTCCCGGTTCTCCCAGAATAAATTTTTGAAGTTCGGACCCCTTTAGGCGCCCCGGGAACCGTGCGATTGGATGACACGCTTTTCGAGACAATCTTAGCCGCCGATTGTTATTAGGGTTTCCCTTAAAACCGGGGGCCCTAGGGTTTTTCTTTTTTTCTCTTGGTTTTTCCCCCTTGACGGCTAGGATTTAGGGTGGCACTTTTAAGAAAGAAAACCCCATTCCTTTCTTCCTCCCTTTTCATGAGGCGCATGAGAAACCGAGGCGACGAGACGAGGAGAAGGGAAGAACGGGGGAAACCCATCCCTCGTGGAGCCTTCCGTTGGAGACGAGAGGGACGATCCACCCTCCCACCCTTTTCCTCACAAGATCACGGTAAGCGTCGTTCCCCCTTTATTGCATTTTCTGTGGGGTCGAGGTTTTGGTTGGGGGGTTGTTCGGGTGTCGCACGCGTCGTGGGTTGTGGTAACGGGAAGCCGCCGTCGCCGTTGTCAAACGGGAGGCCGCCGCCGCCGTTATCATGCCCACGAGGTCGTCGCCGGAGTCGCACGGGAGCGAAAACGGAGAAGAAAGCAAAAAAAAAAGGGGTTACTGTTCATCCCCGTACGGCCGCATCGCTGCGCGGTCCACGGGACGCGGCGTGCACCCGGCGTACAGCTCCCGGGCCCATGGGGCGCGGACCCGGCGCACGAATGCGTGCGCCAGGCCGCGCGGTCCACAGGGCCCGGCGTGCACCCGGCGCACAGCTTCCGGACCCGGGGGCGCGGACCCGGTGCACGAATGCGTGCGCCAGGTCGCGCGGTCCACCGGACGGGCGTGCACCCGGTGTACGCCTTCACAGCCCAACCGCGTGGACCCGGTGCGCGCTCCACCCCGTGCGCGGCCCGGCCCAAGCCGCAATGGCGCACGGCAGTGGCGTGCACCCGGTCTGCGGCCGCAGGCACTGTGGCCGTGAACCCGGTCCGCGATGCTGGCCGTGCTCCAGCGGCTCACCGTGCCGTGAACCCGGTCTGTGCCGCCGCCGTTTTCTGTCGTGGACCCGGTCCACGCCTGGACCCGTGCACCAGGTTGCGGCCAGAGTGTCCAGAAGCTCCGTTTTTGGCCCGTTTCGCCCCGTTTTTGAGTGTTTTTGACCACGACGATGTTTTTAACAATACTTTTCCTACCTTAGTTTTCCGGGCGCAAGGTGGGAGAACTTCTGACTGGAATTTCCCGCACACCCTTTTCTTCGCGTTCCAGGTGGGTACCCCTTAGAACCTCTTTATGCACAGTCTCGTTGTTGCTATGTTTATTTTGTTGAGGGGTTTGGTGGGTGATGTGGACCTCCGGATTTACGGCCGTCGCGGTAGAAGACCGGGCGGGCAGTTCGCCCTACCCGAACAAAGGTAGGGATGTCCGGGACACACTAGCGTTGGGGACGGTGATCGACGTGACCCTTCAGATCATTAAAGTTGAACTTGTGGAATATTGTTAACTCCGGTAAAGGTTGGTGTTTTATTATCTTTATAGTATGGCGACTATGGGTCGCTGTGGGGACTCTTCCATTGACTTGGTTTCCGGAGTTATGGGAAAAGGGGTAAGATCTTAGTAATTGCATGTTTACATTTGCTAACCCTGTTAAAGCTATTTTGTGGATATTTGGATGCCGAGGCAGGTGCTCGGTCCGTTTTACCGAGGTTGGTGCTCGGATGAGGCTCGAGATTTACTACACGCACACCCGCGGTTTGGCCACCGCAAAGGGTGTGCTTTTCCGGAAAAGTGGTACGTTGACCCGTGTACCCCACGCGAAGGTGGCGTTAGGAATGGGGGCCCCCATGGGTGGGGGGTGTGAGCGGTGACGTCGAGGCAGGTGCTCGGCGGCCGAGGCAGGTGCTCGGCGGTGGGCATCGGGGAAGGTGCCCGATGCTGCTTTGCGAGGCAGGTGCTCGGCGGTGGGCATCGGGGAAGGTGCCCGATGTCATATTGATACAGGGTGTGGTGGATGATGCATGGGAGGGATAGTTGCTCCGGTGTTTGTGGTTTGCCTTATCTTTGTTTACTACGCTTATCATGCTATTTCTAGTCACTGACTTCCCACTCCGTGACAGGTTCGTCCAGGGGCGAGTGCTAGGGCGCCGGTGAGGACGTTAGGGTGCTGATCTGACTTTGATCGAGCTTCAGACACAGTGACCTTTCTTTCCCTTTATCTTTTATTACTCATGTTAGTTAGTTGTGGATTGCGATACCCCCGTGGGGTCGAAGTGGATGTTGCCCTTTTACCTTTTCGAATAATTGAATGAATTCTACGTTCTCTCTTACTTGGCCGTTTTGAACGATGAAAAGCAAAGAAAACCGTTTGCGAAAACTACTTTTAAAACGTGGGTGTCGAGTGGGCACCGAGCTTTACAAACCTTAGGGGATTTATGTGTTTGCGAACTGTTTTCATAAACAATGGCGTCGTGTGGATGCCGCTTTCAAAACCTTGCGATTATTTATCCTTTCAAAACACCGGCCTCTATGCTCCAAGTGAATGCTAGAATATCATGTGAATTGTTTGGTTGTATGTGTACGAGACCCCAACTGATGTGGTTAGAGATTGTGTGTGCTACGCCTTGTGAGACACTTTGTAGTTGAGACGCCGTGCATATACAAAGGAGACTCTGCCCGTTTGCAGAGTGAATTTGTGTATGCGGCGGGTCTGGGCACGCGCCGGGAAGTAATGTTTTACAAAAAAAAAATATATGGCTGATTCAGGGGCATCGGTGGCTCCTCTTCCGCGCGATTTGAATCCCCGGGGCGTGACAGTATGCTGCACAGGTAGAGGATTCTTCAGCAGCAGACCATATGGTGGCAGGTATCACCTTACTCTCTGGCATTAGGACACGTACCTTATTTGATACTGGAGCATCGCATTCTTTCGTTAGTAGATCTTTTGCATCATTACATGGGTTAGAGGTAGGATTTTTGCCACGTGCACGAGAGGTTCAGATTCCCGATCACACTTTGCACGTAGAGGAGTGTTGTTGGTCCTGCCCGATGCAGATCGAGTCCTGGATTATGCCAGCAGACCTGTTGGTCTTGAGACAGCTGAGGGACTTTGATGTGATTCTTGGGATGGACTGGCTGGCTCGGTATTTCGCGTCTATTGACTGTGCCGCGAGGACTGTCACTTTTAGAGAGCCAGGCCAAGAGATGTTTGTATATCGGGGATGTCAGAGTGCTTTCTTTGCCTCTGTGGTTTCGACTTCCCGAGCGAGGCGGATGATTCATCGAGGATGTGTAGCCTTTTTGGCTAGTGTTGTTGAGGGGCCTACGGCGACACCGGGACTCGGGGATATCCCTATTGCCCGCGAGTTTTCGGATGTTTTTCCACCTGAGATGACTAGTATGCCGCCAGACAGAGAGATTGAGTTTGTGATTGACGTAGTTCCAGGAACTGCGCCAATCTCTAAGGCTCCTTATCGGATGGCACCGGCTGAGCTGCGAGAGCTTAAAGCACAGCTGCAAGATCTAATGGATAAGGGCTTTATTAGACCAAGTGTGTCGCCTTGGGGAGCACCGGTGCTATTCGTGAAAAAGAAGGATGGGTCACTTCGGTTGTGTGTGGACTATAGGGAGTTGAACAAAGTGACCATTAAGAACAAGTACCCTTTGCCGCGCATCGATGATCTCTTTGATCAGCTGCAAGGGTCTTGTGTATTTTCCAAGATTGATCTACAGTCTGGTTACCACCAACTGAAGGTGAAGGCCGAGGATATTCCTAAGACTGCTTTCAGATCACGGTACGGACATTATGAGTTTACAGTTATGCCGTTTGGATTGACTAATGCCCCTGCCGCCTTTATGGACTTGATGAACAGGATATTTCGGCCCTTCCTGGATCGTTTTGTGGTGGTGTTCATTGATGATATCCTTATTTACTCCCGAAGCGAGGCCGAGCACGAGGAGCACTTGAGGACTGTGCTACAACTTCTACGAGATAAGAAGTTGTATGCCAAGCTGTCAAAGTGCGAGTTTTGGCTCCGGGAGGTAGCTTTCTTGGGCCATGTGATTTCCGTCGCCGGTGTAGCAGTAGACCCGGCGAAGATTGAGGCAGTTCGAGATTGGCCCCGACCGACGACTGTATCTGAGGTGCGCAGCTTCATGGGGTTAGCTGGTTATTATCGTCGGTTTGTGGAAGGCTTTGCGAAGCTTTCCACACCCCTCACTCGGTTGACGCGTAAAGGAGTTAAGTTTATCTGGAGCGAGGACTGCCAGAGGAGCTTTGAGGAGCTAAAGGATAGATTGATGACCGCTCCTATCCTTTCCCTCCCTGTTATGGGGAAAGGATATGTAATCTACAGTGATGCATCGCACAGTGGACTTGGATGCGTGCTGATGCAGGAAGGGAGGGTAATTGCTTATGCATCGAGACAGCTTAAGGACTACGAGAAGAATTACCCTACCCATGACTTGGAACTTGCTGCCGTGGTGTTTGCACTGAAGCTTTGGCGCCATTACCTATATGGGGAGCACTGTGAGATCTACACCGACCACAAGAGCCTAAAGTACCTGTTCACGCAGAAGGAACTGAATTTGAGGCAGCGCAGATGGTTAGAGTTACTGAAGGATTACGATGTGGATATCCTTTACCATCCAGGAAAGGCCAACGTGGTTGCAGATGCTTTGAGTAGGAGAGCGGTGCAGAGTTTGTCCATGTTGATTACAGATCAGGCGCCACTATTAGAGGAGTTGAGACGGCTCGAGATAGAGGTTGTATCCCCTGGGGTCTCTGCTAGACTGATGTCTTTGGTCGTGCAGCCTACTCTACTGGAGAGGATCCGGGAGAAACAAAGCGAGGACCCCCATTTGACCAAGATTCGAGATCAGATTCCGAGTGATCGATCAGGGGATTTTTCAGTTGATACTGCGGGAGTACTGAGGTACAGGGATCGAGCCCGTGTGCCAGTGGATTCTGAGATCAGATAGCAGATATTGAGAGAGGCCCATTATACACCTTACACCCTTCATCCTGGGGGGACTAAGATGTATAAGGACCTCAAGACACACTTCCGGTGGAATGGCATGAAAAGGGATATTGGGAGGTTTGTGTCTCAGTGTTTAACTTGTCAGCAGGTAAAAGCTGAGCATCGTGTGCCAGCTGGCAAGTTACAAAGTCTTCCAATTCCCGAGTGGAAGTGGGACCACATCACGATGGATTTTGTGGTCGGATTACCGAGGGCACAAGGAGGTGCAGATGCTATCTGGGTAGTGGTGGATCGACTTACCAAGTCAGCGCACTTTTTGCCTATACAGACTACTTGGCCACTCGAACGACTAGCCCAATTATACTTGGATGAGATAGTGAGGTTACATGGGGTGCCAGCTTCCATAGTGTCAGATAGAGACCCGAGGTTTGTTTCGCGATTCTGGGGGAGTTTACAGACTACCTTGGGGACTCAGCTCAGATTTAGTACAGCTTTCCACCCACAGACTGATGGACAGTCAGAGCGGACGATTCAGATCCTTGAGGATATGCTGAGGGCTTGTATCCTAGAGTTTGGCGGTGGATGGATTCGACACTTGTCACTGGCTGAGTTTGCGTACAACAATAGCTTTCAAGCGAGCATCCAAATGGCTCCGTTTGAAGCGTTGTACGGACGCAAATGTCGATCACCGCTATATTGGAGTGATGTGGGGGAGAGAAGGACTCTGGGACCAGATTTGTTGCTAGAGGCAGAAGAAAAGGTCAGAGTGATCCGACAGCACCTTCAGATCGCTCAGAGTCGACAGAGGAGCTATGCTAATGTTCGGCGATGAGACTTAGAGTTTCAGGTGGGAGAGCATGTATTTCTGAAAGTCTCGCCGTCCAAAGGGATAAGGAGGTTTGGTATTCGCGGGAAACTCAGTCCCCGATACATTGGACCCTTTGAGGTATTGGAGCATATCGGGCCAGTTGCTTACCGACTTGCACTTCCCCCGAGACTGGCTGGTGTCCCACGATGTTTTTCATGTTTCCACTCTGAGGAGGTACGTCTTCGACCCATCGCACGTCATCGACTTCACGCCGCTTGAGATCAGCGAGGATTTGAGGTATGAGGAGCGCCCACTACGGATTCTGAATCGAGAGGTGAGAGAATTGCGTAATCGGGTCATTCCCTATGTGAAGATCCTCTGGAGCAATCATGATGAGTGCGAGGCGACGTGGGAGCTCGAGTTAGCAATGATGGACGCCTACCCCTACCTGTTCGAGGCTCAGGATTAAGGTATGATTTTCGTTTCGAGGACGAAACTTTTGTTAGTGGGGGAGGATGTAGTGGCCCAGGTTTCCGTTCTGTTTTTCGCGTGAATCCCGGGTGTGAAACCACTATTATTGGTGTATTAGGTCCACAGTGCATCAAAGGGATGCTACGGATGGACACTGTGTGGTATTTACTGTTGGTTTGACCTTCGAAGGTAATTGCCGAATTTTATAGAAAGATTTGGGCCAAGCGGAGGCCGTATTTGGATTCAGCGTGGAAAAATGCTTGAAAACGGCTTTTTATTTGTTGAAAACGGAGTCCGGATGCCCAAAAACGACCCCCGGAAGTTTTCTGTGAAAAATGGTGCATGGGGGGACCTGTGGACCGGCCAGGGACACGTGGCGGCTTCTCATTGGGCCGGCCGGGCCGGCGCAGGGCCCCCCGGTCCACGGAAAGGGCGGCCAGTGCATGGTGGACCGGCGGGCCACGTGGCGGCACGCAGTTGGGCCGGTGCAAGGCGCGCGGCGCACGGGAGGGTGCGCGGGCAGCGCGGGCAGGCCGGGCAGGCGCGGAGGGGGCGCGGTGCACGGTGGACCGGGGCGCGCCACGTGGCGGCCCCGGGTTGGCTGGTCCATGTGCGCGTGGCGCACGCGGCGCCACGCGGCGGCGGCCGTACGCGCACATGGGCGCACGTGGGCGCACGTGTCGGCGGCGCCCGCCGACAGCCGTGTCGGGCTGGGCCACGTGTCGCCACGCCGTTGGCTGGCGCACCCACCCTGCCGCCAATCACGGGGGACACGTGGCGCTTCCCCGTTGGGCCCGCACGGCTGCCGCCTGTTTGGCGGACACGTGGCGGGCCGTGGGCCGGGTCGGACGGCCGGTTGGACGGGAAGGGATCCCGTGCGCGGGCGGGCTGGGCCGGGCCGCACTGTGCGCGCCCGGAAACCCCTGGGCCGGGCCGCACTGTAGCCGTCCGAATCGCGGGCCGGGCTGCACTGTTCACGCCCGAAAGTGGGCCTGGGCACTATAGCCGCCCGAAAGTGGGGACACAGAGGTATTTTTCCCAAAAGATTTTTTGGGCCTATAAATAGCCCTTCCCCTCCCTTCTTTTTCTCTGTTTTCTGAGAGAAAGAGAGAGAATCAGAGAGAGGTCATTGAAGAGAAGTTTTTCATCTTCTTATTTTCTACCTCGTGGTGCGTTCCTAGATTTTCTGGAAGTTCGACAGCGGCGATCCGGATTTTACAGTGTGCCTCGTTTTTCCCCAATCTTGGCCCGTTATCGTCGCATTTCAGTCCGAGGAGTCCCCTGCGCAGTACAGGAGTCCTATTTCGACGATTTCTTCGCCGTGTGTTCCTAAGAGGTAGGTCTTCGTTTTCTTTGTTGGTGGTTTCTTTGGATACCGATTCCTTGGCACGATTCCCGAGGTGTTTTGACCCTCTCTTTTTCTGTTTGGGTCTTGGACAGCGGCGACTTCGACGAATTGTTTCTCCGCGTAGGAATATCAGATCGAGGCGATTCAAGAGTCTATTTTGGGATACTTTTCGCGAGGAACGCAACCGTGGTTTTTCTGGGATTTTTGGAGCTCGAAACAGAGGTGAAATTCCTCGTTTTGCGTGCTGATTATAAAAACAGCAAATCTGTTTTGAGACTTGTAGTTTTTACACCGTGTACACTTATGTGATGTTGTAGGATACTGTTTCAGCTGACGGTGTGCATAGAGGACAGCGGGTATTTTCTTGGGGTATTGTGCACACTTTTCGAGGTGGGTGGTTGTTGCTTACCTCATTTCTGACTATCTCACTAGGAGTATTAGAGACTCCCGACTTTAAATTGATAATCGGTACTTTTAATCATAAAATGCATAAGTAAACCCCGCAAATAATATAATAGCTCATTTATAGTAAACTGGGACACTGTTGCTGGACATATGCTGTAACCTATCAGCGCATGCAATAGTCTTATCATATAACCATCTTTTTCTAAATAAATACCCAATACTTTCCTTCTGTTTTTAAATGCGAACCTTTGCATGCTTGTTTGGACATCTAAATGGACTACTATTTATTGCTACACTATCTTTGGGACTTGACTTAGGAGAAACCATGTTTCACTATTCTCCTTCGCATTTGGATATATGTTGCTCGGTTTGAGCAGGGTTTGGGATAGTGTAGTTGAGGCTTGAGTCTGGGACAGGTTTGACTCGATTATATATATTGTGGGGCATTGTGGTAACCGCGGACATGAGGCGGTTAGCCAGATATTGTTTATGATATCAGATTGTGGACTTATAGGGTGTTGCGGCGACCGCAGACATTAGGCGGTTGACCGGATGTTCACTTATGCATCAGATTGGGTTTCAGATTTTCCTAGTGGATGGTGTTTCCCACTTGTTGATTACTATTGCGTCTGATTGGGGATCAGGGTTACTTTAGTGGATGGATATTTCCCACTTTGATCATAGTCATGATCCAGTCCTGCTATTGTGAGACATTGGTTACAGAGATGCTTGATACAGAGGTACTTTACTCGTGTGGGTCGCTCCCCTCGAGTGCCACTCCGGAGTAGGCTTTACACCGTGCCGAGCGCCGGGCACCTTGATGAGTTGCGAGTGACGACAGAGCAGGCAGTGCCAGTATTTCCTGGCCCTTTGATTGGGTTTCTTTGGGCAGTTAGCTTTATAGTTGCATATTTACAGTTATCTTTTGGCACTGCATTTAGAGGCTTAGTAGTGGTAGTTTCCTTTTTCAGCAGTCTTTATTGCATACCACTGTTCTTCCCTTTTCGCCTCTTATAGTCCTAGTGGGTGTGTCAGTGTTTGAGGTTTTACCCACTAGGGGAGGCTACTGGTTTATCTAGTAGTTCTCACCCCCCCATTGTTGTTTTCTGTCCTTTCCCCCTGTGTTTTGCAGAGTCGTCTGCGGGAGCTGCTGGGCCTTCAGCGGCAGATCGAGGTAAGAGGATTGCGGACTAGCTAGATCATCTACCCCGACTGTGAGAGTAGCTGGACTTTTATTGTACCCCTTTTGTATCTCAGACTATATTAGTTTACTTTTGGGACTGGCTTTAGCCAGCTGGTTGTATATTCATGGTAAGCTGGGAGTTTATTGTACTTTATTTCAGCTTGTATCTTATTTTCAGTCTGAGATTACTTTTAGTTCTATTAGTTCAGCTCTGTTTATCCTCTTTTATTGTATATTATCTATCTGAGCAGGTTACCAGCGTTTTCGTGTACATGGAAAATTCCGTGTGCACGGCGGATCCGTTGGCGGCCCGGGTCGGGTTCACACCCGGGGCGTGACATCATAGCCGAAATTACCGTTATATTTTTGGGCTGAAGCTGTGAACACCGCCGTCTATGTAATTAATCGAGTGTATTTGCGCCCGGGAACTTTAAATACTCCATATGAGCTGTGGTTTTGTAGAAAACCAATATCAATATTTTCGTATCTTTGGGAGTCGTTGTTACATTTTACGTGACCACGAAAATCTTGGAAAATTTGATTCTCGAAGTGACGAAGGGATTTTCATGGGTTATTCTACAAACAGTAGAGCATATCGGGTATTTAACTTGGAATCTAAAACGATGGTAGAATCTATAAATATTAAAGTAGATGAAGCTTTTCACTTTGCATCTGATAAATCTACCCCTGATATGTCCCTAGATGATGATTCTCCTGCAAATGCATCTTCTCATAATAATTCTTCCGATAATGTTGATGCATCTAATGGTTCTTCAAGTTTATCTGATGTGCAGGAATTATCACATGTACCTCCGAGTACTCCATTACCTCAAACGTTACGCATCTCCAAGGATCATCCAGAATCTAACATTATTGGAGACCCACACGAAGGAGTCAGGACTCGGAGACAGTTGTTTGTGGAGTCACATGTTACGTCTCCATGATCGAACCAAAGAACATTGATGAAGCTCTTCATGATGACTACTGGATTGAAGCAATGCAGGAAGAGCTCCATCAGTTCGAACGAAACAAAGTCTGGGAATTAACGAAGCCTCCAAAGCAACACAACGTGATTGGTACTAAATGGATTTTCAAGAATAAGAAAAACGAGGATGGTACCATCATCAGGAACAAAGCACGTCTAGTTGCTCAAGGCTATTCTCAAATTGAAGGTATAGACTTTGATGAAACGTTCGCCCCGTAGCTAGACTCGAGTCATTCGTATTTTATTCGCTATTGCTTGTCATTTTAAAATAAAACTCTTTCAAATGGACGTTAAGAGCGCGTTTTTAAATAGGTTTTTAAATGAGGAAGTTTATGTGGCTCAACCGAAAGGTTTTGTAAACCATAAACAACCTAACCATGTTTTTCGTTTGAAAAAGGCTCTTTACGGTCTAAAACAAGCACCGCGAGCGTGGTACGAAAGGTTGACGAAGCACCTTTTGGAGAAGGGCTATACTCGAGGGGGAGCGATCGGACTCTCTTTGTGAAGCATTATCACGATAACTTCATTGTGGCACAAATCTATGTCGATGATATTGTATTTGGTGCAACAAGAGATAATGATGCTTCTAAATTCGCTGAAACCATGGAGAGCGAATTTGAGATGTCCATGATGGGCGAACTGACTTACTTCCTTGGATTGCAAGTGAAACAAAATGAAGAATCATTCATCTGTGTCAATCCAAGTATGCACTGGAGTTGGTCAAGAAGTTTGATTTAGAAAATTCTAAAGACTTTCCAACTCTAATGGGAACTAGCAACAAGGGATTAGGAAGTGAATCTCTTAGTGAGAATGTAGACGAGAAGCTTTATCGCAGCATGATTGGAAGTCTACTTTACCTCACGGCTAGTCGCCCGGACATATCCTTTAGTGTTGGGATTTGCGCGAGATATCAATCAGCACCAAAGGAGGATCACCAGAAAGCGGTGAAAAGGATCATCCGGTATGCCAAAGGAACCGTAATTTCGGAATTTGGTATCCTATGGGAACAAGTCTTGACATTGTAGGATATTCAGATGCCGATTGGGCAGGATCTGTGGATGATCGAAAAGTACGAGTGGTGCATGTTTTTATCTTGGCCATTGCCTAGTTGCATGGCATAGTAAAAAGCAAAACTGCATTGCACTCTCGACTGCCGAAGCGGAATATATTTCAGCAGGTAGTTGTTCAACCCAACTCATTTGGATGAAAAGTGTGTTGAGCGACTTCCGTATTTCAGCAACTTCGGTAACCATTCTTTGTGACAACACAAGTGCTATAAACATTTCCAAAAACCCTGTGTTGCACTCAAGAACAAAACACATTGAACTTAGATATCATTTTCTAAGAGAGCTAGTTGAATCAAATATTCTTCAACTTTCCTACATTTCAACTGAGAATCAATTAGCTGACATTTTAACAAAACCTTTGGATCAAAAACGTTTTATTCATTTGCGTAAGCAATTGGAATGCTTTCCTTGAAATAATCTCTCTTTGAAACAATGCTTAGGTTAGGTTTTGTTTTTGTGTTTTGTTCATTATCTATGCTTGTACATAGAACATAAATTGAGCATTAGTTATATTGACTTTAACTGCATCCTTTTATATATTTAGAAATTTATTATGCTTTTGATATCATAATAATTCATTTGATGCAATGATCATTTATGTCAATTAAGTCATCTTTGTTTTGATCAAAGTCAATTTCTCTCTCAAATGATCTCTTGGTTATAGTTTTTATCTTATTTGACAATTGAGTCAAGTATGAAATCGAGATATTTTTGGTTGAATACTTTATATTTAAATAATTGATAGCCAATTGAGGGGGAGTTAAAAAAAAGTGTTATGCTCAAAAGATGTGGAAAGAGTTACATCCCAATGAGGAGTGTGAAAACTACCACCACATGGAGGAAAGAGCTACCACCTCGGTCGTCCGAGTACTGTGTGCAGCTACCACATGTATACCAAGTATGGTTTTTTCAGATTGATTAGATAAAATGCATGTTGAAATACTTGACTCTGTCAAATTTCAAGGTTGGTATAAGGTGGGATTTTTAATGAAAGATGCTCAAAGAGCCACTCTCTTCAACAGATTGACTAGATACATTATCTAACATATTTGGGATTTCAAACATCTATTGATCTTGTATTTCATTTTCTTTACCAAATTGATGATTTGATAAAGCATTACTCATAAGATCATGTTAGATGTGATTGAAGTTGTTCAACTTTAAGGGATTTAATTTTTATAAATTTTCGTTTCATTAGTTGGATATTTTTGATAGATTTTGCATAATCTATTTCTAGTTAATGAAAAGATGATTTTCATTTAAAGTTGATACACAAAAGTGCTTACAATCTTTTCTGGATTTTCTGGAATTTGTTTTGCTGATTTTTCTGAAGAAAAAGTTTGGAGCCGCCGGACTGGACAAGCCGATCCGGACCCCGAACGCAGGTATTCCTGCGGGTAAGCCGATCCGCGACTGGATTCTTGAGGCAGTCCGGACCGCGGCTAGGGTTTTATATAGAACAAAGGGTTTTGATTTCTTTTACTTCAATCTTTTGTTTCTAAGTCTCCAGACCTTCTCTCTCTAGAAAACAATCGATTTGGAGCCTTCCCAACCCAATCTCTTCGATTCAAAGTGAGTTTCTATGATCAAAATCTCGGTTTTTCACAGTTTTTCATCTTTTACTCAAAACGTGAGAGAAATTCTGTATCTTTTTCGTTTGAGATTGGTTTTTGATCAAATTTCTTTTGAAATAAGAACACTGGGTAGATTAGTTTTGATTATATGCTAGGTATTCTCTTGATTAACGGATTTTTAGGCTTCGATTTCTGAAATTCGGTTTTAGGGCATATAATGAGAATTTTTGAAAAATGGGATTGATCTATTTTTAAAATTCTTTTTGCAAAACTAATTTGATTCCTAGTCTCTCTACACGATAATGATGTGTTTGGTACAATTTTTCAATTTTTGAAAATCAACAATTTTCTTTTCGTGTTCTTGAGTGTGTGTTCGCAGGATTTTCTCTCACAACATTAGCATAATGGTGATCACTTGGGTAATCTTCCTTCTAACTGCTATGGTTCACGCCGAACAACTAACAAGCCCAAGAGGGCTAGGAAAGCTCAGAAAGACTCCGATTCTGAATCAGAAACAGAATCAATTGACTGGGATGAACTCTGGTGGAGGCCACTGTAACCTACTGCCCAAAAGGAAAGCCCTGCTGAACCTCCAAGGTAAAAGGCTCCGCCTACTGCTACTGAGAAAGGAAAAGCCCCAATGGAACCAAGTCCAGTCACAAACCAAGAGAACACCTAAAAGCATTGCAAGGAAAAGGGGGAGTGCTAGGGTATTTCATTTGAAGAACACTTGCAAGCCAACCTCCTCCACAAGATTCATAAGCTCTGAGAGGATAAGGACTTTGAGACAAAGAGGGAATGCCTGAGCTGAGAGACAGTAAATGCCAAAGCTTTAAAGGAGCGCCTGCATATTTGGAACCCATTTTTGACAAGCGGGACCTTGCTCGATTGCAACGCCCTGAATCTTCCGGATACTGCTGCACCTGTCAAGGATGTTCATCAGAATGGATCAAAGTTGAGTGATCTTGATAAGGACAGAGAAATTTCACACTATGGTCAGAAAATTAAGATCAAGGTCACTCCAACACTATTGAGGAGTTGTTGGGGATGAAGGCACGGGCTGAAGAAACGCACTATCTAAAAGGTCATAGCTTCTCCACCAATTCATGGAGAGTAGTCGTGTGATGGAATTTGTCCTCAGCCACTCAATCGACAGGAATTCTATTTTTTCAAGAGAACTTCGACGGAATACCGATACTTGAACTTTATTGTTTGCTACAACATTCTTCCAAATATGCAAACAAAAGTCTTCGATGGGATAGGATGTTATTCCTTTCTTCTGGGAAATCCCACAGCGGCCTTGGGATCAAACTTAACATTCCTTATCTCATCTGGTCGAGGATGGAGGTATGTGGGACAATGCTCATCCTATAGAGAGAATCCCCTTCCCATAATATCATTATGCGGATTTTGAAAAAAATTCAAAGTCGATACTTCTTTCATCGAATATATGCATAGTTGGGGACAATCAACGAGACAACGGTCATAAAGTCCCTACCAACGAAACACCATGAACCTCCCTCACCTCCTCTCAGGCGTAGACAATCAACTTCAGCGTCAACAGCTTCAGTCCCACCACCACCTGCAGCTCAGCATCCAGTTATTCACATTCAGACGATGATGCTTCAGTTACTTCAATTTATAGAGAGAACAACAGCATCTCTCTCCGAGCAAGAGCGCATGTCCAATGAGTTCATCGAAATGAAGGAAGAAATTCGTGGAGTTAAAAAGGAACAGGGTCGAGAACAAGCGAATCAAGAAAATTTTCAAAAACTGGGGTGCGTTAGTTCAGGGGACTCTGAGTAATGTTTATTCTAATCTTTTAACTTTTCTTTTGCAGGTTTTTAAGTTCTTTAGTTCTCACACCTTCTTGTTTTGAACTTTTAACAACTTCCCTTTTATTTTGTAATTTTGGTGTTTTGTGACAAAAAGGGGGAGAGAGAGACAAACAATGATCGAAAATGATCGTCTTTGGTTGTGAATTTTGAACAACTTTGAACTATGAAAGGTAAGTATGACCTCAACTTTTGGTTTATAAATGTGTGATTGCATGCCTCGACTAACATTTGACTAACTATTTGGGCATGTAGTATAACTAACAAGTTGCTTGTTGACTAACCTTTCTATGACATTTGGATTTTAATGCTTAGAGGATATGTGCTTTTTGATTGTGATCTATTACATATCTGAATTTGTAAATGTCATGGTGAGTATAACTACTCTATCTGTGTTTGGTTTTGTTGTTTGCAAAAAATTCTTGAGGTCTAACGATCTCTTTTGTCAAGAATGTTTTCTTTTTTGCAGAGAGTACAGATTTCTAAGTCTAGAGTCTGTTCTAGGAGTTTATCTCATGTATTTATCTTTATTTGGATCTCCAATGTAAATTTTGTTGTATGGTGATAGCAACAAAAAATATCTTTTGAATTTTCTTGAGTGGATTTGTGTTGTCCCGAAAACGCCAAAGGGGGAGATTGTTACGGAATTTGTGTTGGCGTATTTGTGAAATTGATTAAGTCTTGAAGATGAAGATGAAGAAGTTTGGATTCATATACCTCAATCTCAAGAAAGAAGACTTCAAAAGGATCAGGTACGTTTAACTAAATATTTTGGTGATCCGAATACTTCTTATAGTGTAGAAACACTTGGATGAATTTTTAATTGCATAAAAATTAAAAACTGGACATACTACATGTTCAGGTCCGGACCTGACATTACAGTCCGGCCCGAACATAGGATAGTTCATGCGCAATCCAGTCCGGACCTGGTCATTCAGTCCGGCCCCGAACGTGGAATTTGCAGATTGCATGAACAGTCGGACCGTGGATAATTACAGTCCGGACCCCGAAGGTGTGTTTTTTTGGAAAAAGTCTGTTTGCTCTGGTAGTCCGGACCGCCATAATTCCAGTCCGAAGTCGTCTTGAAAAATTCCAGAAAAAGTTAGTTTTTGATTTTATCTTTTCCAATGGTTTCTAACCTATAAATAGACACCTTGATTCATTTTAGGGCAGATCGTATACGACCGGAAATAGAAAAAATCCACATATAGAGAAGAAAGGAAATAAGAGATTTAATCTATGTTTCTTCATCTATATTGATTAATTTGATTCTAGGTTTTCAAACTCAGTTTGAGTAGAATCAAATTAATGAATACTTAGATGGTATTTCCGATCTATTCTAATCTAAGTATTCGGCGGATCATCACCACCCAAAAAACAACATTTTCCAAAATCGGCGCGTGGACTCGCGTGGCCTTGTGGATTCAAGGTGCAACCGCTCTCGTGGATTCGGAGCGAGGTACGTTCGTGGATTCGAGCGTGCTACTGGGTGAAGACCGTGGATTCGGTCGGACGTCGTGGATTCGGGTTGGACGCCGTGGATTCGGCGTTGGACGCAAATCGTGGATTCGAGGAGCGTTGCGGAGCGAGCGGAGAAGATCTACTAGGAGCGTATGGAAAAGGTTGAGTCATAAGTGAGTACGGTATATCACCTTGTACGTGTTTTAATTCTAGTGGATTTCGCCGTGTTATCGGTCCCGTGGTTTTTTACTCCGGTTGGAGTTTTCCACGTAAAAATCTTGCGTGTTATTTTTATTTCCGCATTGGGTTTTATTGCGCAACGATTTTGAGTGTTTACTGTTTACACCTATTCACCCCCATCTAGGTGTTTTTTTCCCTATTTAGATCCCTTTAATCATAACCAACAAAGTGATTTATCCTGTAGTGGTATTAACTTGAGGAAGGTGACATGCATAGGGGATACTGTAATGATCAATGACTTATTTATGTTTCATTGAGAACACTTGCATGCTTGTATGGATATCTAGATAGGGCCATCTTTTTATCGCTACACTTTCATGTCGAACTTGACTTAGGAGAAACCTTGTTTGCTTTTCTCCTTTTCGTTAGTCAGGTGGTTCATGTTGCTCGGGTTTGAGCAGGAGTTTGGGTAGTGTAGCCGGGGCCTGGATTGTGGATTATCGGTTTTGACGGCGACCGCGATATTGGGGCGGTTGACGGATGTCAGTTATAGGAAATCGGTGATAGGGCATGATCATGGACAAGAGGGTTTGTGGCAACCGCGGATTTTGGGCGGTTGACCGGAGGTCAGGTGTTGGACTGATGTAGTTTGGTAGAGTTGCGGTTACCGCAGATAGTGTAGGGGTGACCAGATACATATTATTTTACCCGATTTTGGATTGGGGGATTATAGCGGCTAACCGCGGATAGTAGGCAGTTGACCGGAGGTCGGTTGTGAGGACATGGTTGGGATTGTGAGGTATTACGGCGATCACGGATTTTGGGCGATTGACCGGATGTTCATTTG